>PISW01013859.1:0-23985 GCA_004023785.1 Mungos mungo
AAAAAAATGGAGAAACATTTCATGCTCGTGGATTGGAAGAATATATATTGTTAAAATGTCATTACTACCCAAAGCAATCTATAAGTTCAATGCAATCCCAATCAAAACTGCACCAGCATTCTTGTCAAAGCTAGAACAAACTATCCTAAAATTTTTATGGAACAACAAAAGACCCAGAATATCGGAAGTAATATAGAAGAAGAAAACCAAAACGGGAGGTATCACAATCCCAGACCTCAGCCTCTACTACAATGCTCTAATCATCAAGACAGTATGGTATTGGTACAAAAACAGACACATAGACCAATGGAACAGAACAGAGAACCCAGAATTTGACCCACAAATTTATGGACAATTAATCTTTGACAAAACAGAAAAGAATATTCAATGTAAAAAAGACAGTCTCTTTAACAAATGGTGCTGGGAGAACTGGACAGCAACATGCAGAAAAATGAAATTAGACCACATTCTTACACCATACACAAATATAAACTCAAAATGGACGAAAGACCTGAATATGAGACAGGAAATGACCAAACCCTAAAGGAGAAAAGGGGAAACAACCTCTTTGACCTCTGCCTCAGCAATTTCTTACTCAACACTTCTCCAAAGGCAAGGGAATGAAAAGCAAAACTGAACTGTTAGGACCTCATCAAGATAAAAAGCTTTTGCACTTCAAAGGATACAGTTAACAAAACTAAAAGGCATCTGACAGAACGGGAAAAGAATAGTTGCAAACGACATATCAAATAAATGGCCAGTATCCAAAATCTATATTAAAAAACTCACCAAGGGGTGCCTGGGTGGCTCAGTCGGTTAAGCCTCCGACTTCGGCTCAGGTCAGATCTCACGTTCGTGGGTTCCAGCCCTGCGTCAGGCTCTGTGCTGACAGCTAGCTCAGAGCCTGGACTCTGCTTCTGGTTCTGTGTCTCCTTCTCTCTCTCTGCCCCTCCCCTTCTCATGCTCTGTCTCTCTCTGTATCAAAAATAAATACTTGTTGAGTTATGTTGCTTATGTCTGTTTTGAGCAGTTCTGTAGCTGTGATTTCTTCCTGGAGTGTCTTTGGAGAAAAGTTCTTTCGTTTTGTCATTTTGGCTAGCTTTCTGTCTCTTGTATCACTCATTATCAGGGAAATTCAAATCAAAACCACACTGAGATACCACCTTACACCAGTCCGAGTCGCTAAAATGAACAAATCAAAAGACTATAGATGCTGGCGAGGGTGTGGAGAGACGGGCACCCTCCTACACTGTTGGTGGCAATGTAAACTGGTGCAGCCACTCTGGAAAACAGTGTGGAGACTCCTCAAAAAGCTATCGATAGAACTCCCCTATGACCCAGCAATAGCACTGCTAGGGATTTACCCAAGGGATATAGAAGTGCTGATGCATAGGAGCACATGTACCCCAATGTTCATAGCGGCACTTTCTACAATAGCCAAAACATGGAAAGAGCCTAAATGTCCATCACCTGATGAAAGGATCAAGAAGATGTGGTATATATATACAATGGAGTACTACATGGCAATGAGAAAAAATGACTTATGGCCATTTGTAGCAAAATGGATGGACCTTGAAGGTGTCATGCTAAGCGAAATAAGTCAGGCAGAGAAGGATAGGTACTATATGTTTGCATTCATAGGTCTAACAGGAGAGACCTGGCAGGGGACCATGGGGAAAGGAAAGGGGAAAGAGAGCTGGGGAGAGTGAGGGAAACAGATCAAGGGAGACTACTGAATACTGAAAATGAACCATGGACTGAAGGGGGAGGGGGAGGGGGGAAGGTGGTGATGGTCATGGTGGGGGGCACTTATGGGGAGAAGCACTGGGTGTTATATGGAAATCAATTTGACAATAAACTATTATTAAATAAATAAATAAAACATTTAAAAAATTAAAAAAAAAAAAACCTCACCAAACTCTACACCCAAAAAACAATAACCAAGTGAAGAAATGGGCAGAAGACATGAATAGAGACTTCTCCAAAGAAGACATCCAGATGGCCTACAGACAGACGAAATGATCCTTAACGTCACTCATCATCAGGGAAATACAAATCAAAGCCACACTGAGATACCACCTCATGAAGGTCAGAGTGGCTAAAATGAACAAATCAGGAGACTATAGATGCTGGTGAGGGTGTGGAGAAATAGGAACCCTCTTGCACTGTTGGTGGGAATGCAAACTGCTGAAGCCCCTCTGGAAAACAATGTGAAGGTTCCTCAAAAAATTAAAAATAGAACTACCCTATGACCCAGCAATAGCACTGCTAGGAATTTACCCAAGGGATACAGGACTGGTGATGCATAGGAGCACATGTACCCCAATATTCACAGCAGCACTTTCAACAATAGCCAAATTATGGAAAGAGCCTAAATGTCCATCAACTGACAAATGGAGAAAGATGTGATTTATATATACAATGGAATATTACTTGGCAATGAGAAAGAATGAAATCTGGCAATTTGCAGCAACATGGATGGAACTGAAGTGTATTATGCTAAGTTGAAATAAGTCAGTTAAAGAATGATGGATACTATATGTGTTCACTCATATGTGGATCTTGAAAAACTTAACGAAAGGCAATGGGAGAGGGGGAAGGGGGAAAATGTACAGGGAGGGAGGGAGACAAACTATAAGAAAATCTTAAATACTGAGAACAAACTGAGGATTGATGGAGGGTGAGGGAGAGGAGAACGTGGGTGATGCACACTGAGGAGGGCACTTATTGGGATGAGCACTCAGTGTTGTATGGAAACCAATATTTATATTAAAAAGTATATAAACAGGGGTGTCTGGATGGCTCAGTCGGTTATGTGTCTGGCTTCAGCTCAGGTCATGATCTCATGGTTCGTGTGTTCGAGCCCCACGTCGGGCTCTGTGCTGACAGCTCGCTCAGAACCTGAAGCCTGCTTCAGATTCTGTGTCTCCCTCTCTCTCTGACCTTCTCCTGCTCACACACTCTCTCTCTCTCTAAAATAAAAATAAAAGTTTTTCACTTCAAAAGCGCTAATAATTTCCTCCTTGGGAGTTTGTATATATTTTTTTTTCATTTTTATTTTTTTTCAATTATTTATTTCTGAGAGACAGAATGAGACAGAGCGTGAGCAGGGGAGGGGAAGAGAGAAGTAGACACAGAATCCAAAGCAGGCTCCAGGCTCTGAGCAAGAGTTCAGCACAGAGCCTGATGCAGGGCTCAAACCCATGAATGTGAGATTATCACTTGAGCTGAAATTGGATGCTTAACCAACTGAGCCACACAGGCACCCCTCTGAGCTTGTATTTCTAAACTGACCATGAGGAAACACAATTTCTAGAGCTGCACAAAAGAATGTCAACTGCTACTTTGGCAATGCATCACAAACATCTTCTTTGCTGGATACCATAGAAATAACACCAGATATATAACATTATTAACTGTGATCTTGCAGTAACCCAAGAAGTAGACAACTTAGGCAAATAGGATTATACAACCATTAAATATTCTAAGCAATGCTTTGGCCCTCAGTGACCTTCATAAACATTCCCTCCCCTGGGGGCCCACTGGGAATCACACAGAGGGAGGAGGAGCCCTGCCCAAGCCCAGGAGTCAGCACAGACCAGAGGCTCTATTTCTCTCTCTTGAATTTCTCTTTCAAAAGCAAGAGGACCTGAGGCCCTAAACACAGGTCTCCTCTGTAAGCAATTTCACTGCATCTTGGAAGAAAGTAAACTTATCAATTCTGCAGAGGAAGAAGAACACATTTCCAAGACAGTATCTGTACTTCTTTATTTCTGCTGGGGTTTTCCCAAAATAATTTTAGTTCACCTACCATGAATCTAACCCCCCTACAAACCCATGACCAGCCATCTTCTTTGGGGAGCACAGCAGTTCAACCAGAACCAATGCTGGGCTGGAGGAGAGATCCTAAGAGGATACAGTCCTGGTTGGGCACAGGGTGCAACCCCAGGTGTTACAGATTTGGAATAACGTCATTAGGGACCTTCTAAAACTTTGGCCCCGCCTTTCATAGTAGGACGAAGGCGGTGCTTTGGCCTTAGGAGTCACAGCACTGGATCCCAAAAATTCAATTCAACTGGCATCTTTGACTGTGGCCAGACCTCTGCACCACGAGCCCTCTGTGTGGCCCATAGCACCATCTACTCCACCCACAGGGCTTTGCTTGCTCTCCACACAGCCAAGTCTTCAGACATCCCGTGTGGCCCAGTTGACTGCGGCCAACAAGGGCATTCGCTTCAGCCATCGTGTGTGACCTGTGCCGGCAGTTTTCGACGGAGATAGTGCTAACAACATGGGATGAGGGGCGAGGACAGGCAGCTGTGCAGCAGCTCCAGGCCAAAGGCCTGAGCCCCCGCGTCCACCTGCTGGACATCAACAACCTGCCGAGTATCGACCCCCTGCGTGACTTCCTGCGCAAGGAGTACAGGGGTCTGGGCGTGCTGGTCAACAATGCAGCCATCACCCTTGATAGTAAAGGCATGTGAACTTGAGAACTCTTAGCCCAGGAGACCTCCCTAGGGGACCACTCTGGATGGGTTTGGGGCTGGTGTCTGAACTGCTGCTCTGGGGACCGGAGCTCTGAGTGGGTATAGAACAGCCTCCCTAGGGAAGAAAATAGACTGAAGGCACAGGGAAAGCAGAACCCTCCAGAAGCTGCAAGGCTTTCCAGCCAGAGGACCTTGGCATTGCCATGAATCAGGCTCTCAGGGACCTCCCCCAGACTTTTGCAAGTTTCTCTCTGATCAGATCTGAGTCACTTGGTAAATGTTTAACCTATAAGCAGTAAAAATTATATTTGCAACAAGGATACACAGGAATCCCATTGTGCACCCTTCCTTTAGCCTCTCCTAATGGTGCCAACTTACAAAGCTACACAGCATCAACCAGCCAGATAATTCACTTTGAGACAACAGTGTTACCAACCTACATGTTACTAAGAATTGACCAGATTGCACATACAAAATATGTTATGATCACATCACTGAAACTTCTCAGATGGTACTACTTCTCAACCTATTAGTTTTCTCCCCTAATAGATTGTGACCCCAAACCCTTACATATTCAAGCAGAAGTGACGATGAAAACAAACTTCTTTGATACCCAAGACGTGTGCACAGAGCTGCTGCCTCTAATGAAACCCCAAGGTAGGTGTGACCAGGGGCCCAAGGGGTCCTGTTTCTGGCATGATCTGGCTCCTGCCCCTCTGACCTCATCTACCAGCCCTGCTCCCACTCCCTGCTCAACCACACCAGCTTCCCTGCCGAGTCCCCACCTGGACAAATGCCCTTCTCCTCAGGACTCTGTACACATGTGTCCAGCACTCAGCAGTGTCCTCTGTCCCGTGGCCTTTTACAATTATTTCTTCTCCTTCATGTCTTCATTCTAAACTTTCCTCACAGAGGCCTTTTCCTTACTCTGTGCCCCTCACAGGTGCACTTCCCTGGGGATTCCTTCCTGGACCCTTTCTTCTCCCTTTCCCTCCATCTGAGTGATCTTATTCAGGCTAGTGGACTTTTCCTTATCCAAACTTCTCAGGCCCTCCTAAAATCTTCCACCTGCCTAGAACATTCCCAGAGTTCCAGACACTCATAGTTCTCTTCCTGCCTCTCCCTCTCCTGATATCTTCTTCTCCATTTTCTCCCCAAATCCCACCCTACCCTACCCATACTCCCACCTAACTGACATTTCCATGACACTCATCTTTTCCCAAAATCATCCTGGTCACAGACTCTAACACCTACCCACCATAAAAAATGAGGTCACCATGCCCACTTCCTGATTATCACTGACCAGGTCTTAACAGTTGTCCTATGAAATGTGTTTCTAAGTCTCTCCTGCATCTCAGCTTGGAAACAGAGATGCCTATAATATTTGGATAGCTGTAACCTTCCTAAAACCAATGCTTCTTCAGTCTTTTCCATTCTGGTTATTCTCTGTACTCTCTGAGTGCTCACTGACTCCAAAAACTCTTTCAGAAACAAAGTCCAAACCCTGACCATAACTCATAGTCATCTCTGTCATCAGACCTGCCAAAGTCTGGGCCCATCAATTCCCCTCACCCTGATCAAGGTTTGCACAAAACAAACTGCCATCGTTCCTTGGTTGTAAACTACTGCCATATTTAACCCCATGATAACGTGATGGGGGAACCACCACCATTCAGAACACTGATTAAGTAAGATGACGCTTTTAGAAAGATTACAGTGTCTAGCCTGAATGAGCACATGCGTGTGCAGTGTAGTCTCGTTTCTGTCCCCGCTGCCTCTTGGTTCTGGAAACTTCTATCACTTGCTTCACTGACACCCAAAGGGCAGCTCTCAAACGTCCCCAGACTTCTTTACTCACCACAACACTGATGCGGGACAAGTTCCTCATGCCAACATCGCACATCCTCCATGTATTCCCCTTAGAAGGCAAAACCCATTTCTGGCTGATTGTTTTCTCACTTACTGCACACTGTGGGTGCTTGCTATGTATTGGCCTTGGACCAGAGTGAGGAATGAGGGCTCTCCTGCTTTGCTAAGGCAGGCTCCAATCAAATATTGATCTTGCCTCCGGAAGACTAGACCCATGGACATGGAAATGCAAGCTATTATATTTTCAGTGTGAGAGCAGGGTTTTCTTGCCTTCGGAAATAAGAAAGTTCTTCCATTATTTGGGGGAATGGTAGCCACAGCAGTTCATGTCAACATTACTGTATCCTCCTTAGAGGGACAATCTGGAAAAATCCTAGCTAAGATAACAAAAAGCAAATACTGTGCCTCCCGCTCCATACTTGAAAAACCAGGATACAAAGAACTACTTACTTACACCACATGCCTGTGGGTTCAGGAGCCATTCAAAGGACAATGTTTGCTCTGTTTTGGGCATGGAAGGACAAACTAAAAGAATTGTGACCTTGAGGTTACAATATCAATGGTCATTTTTCTTATGTTTTAATTCTAACTTTAAAGAGTTTCACTGAAATATTTAGCCCAAAGGAAAAGGAAAGATTCTACAACAACCAGCTGCCCACCACCGGTGCCCCCAGGCAGTCGGTAGCAGGCTTGTATAAATCCATCCCCACAGTCTATATTTTTCTCTCCCACTCTCCCAAACTCCTAATCCAGAATTTGAAAGATACTCTTTTTTCTAATATTTGTCGATGTGTATTTATTTTGAGTGAGAGAGAGAGAGATAGAGCGCAAGCAGGGGAGGGGAAGAGAGAGAGGAAGACATAGAATCCGAAGCATACTCCAGGCTCCTAACAGTCAGCAAAAAGCCCATCTGCGAATTGAACTCATGAACCATAAGATCATTACCTAAGCCAACGTTGGACACCTAGCCAAGTGCCACCCCGAAAATTATTCTCTTTAGAGGAATAAGCTGTTTTTCTTCTTTATTCTCTTTAAATTATTCTATGGTTTTAGATCAAAAAGATATTACAGTAAACTCATCTCTAAGGAATTGAGCAAATATTGGAAATCTGAATATTCTTCATCAGATATTAACTTAAAGTACTAGGTGGAAATACAGTCTTACTAACACTACATGGAAGAAGAATGGATCTCAAGGTCACAAGCACAGCTAATTGCAGATGGAGGTAATGTGACAGCCAAACTAACGGTTCTTCCCTGAGTTCTCAAGGAACTCAAATCATTTTCCCTAGGTCTCCCTTCTTCAAATGAAGCCTTACACAGTAATGTGAGAGAAACAGAAAACAGAAGGGCTCTGCTTGATTGGGCCAATGCCTTCCTCACTAGAGGGCCCAGGTACCTCAGGGAAAACCACAGGAGGCACATTTTAAAATTTGGTGTGTTTCTAAAAATCCCTTGTCCAGAGACTTTACAACTAGTACTACTGATATTAGAAAAGATGAATTTTCCACGTGACTAATTTTAAGTCATCAAATGTAACCAAAACCAGCCTGGAATTAGAGACTCCTAATAGCCTTGAGAATCAAGTAATCACTTGAAGTTTGTGACCCCAGATGAGATGATGTCTATAACAGCCTGTGTTGTGTAGATCACTGTGGCTCTGCTTTAGGACATGAGGTTGGGAGAGTAGGAGATAGTGAGAGATTTCCTAAAAATAGATCCCTGGTCACATACAGAGTAGTGATCTGGATAAATTGTAAGCCCGACACACACCCGTACACCAGCACAAGAGTCCTTTCTTACCTGGGCAATGAGCTTTTCACAGTGACTGTGACAGGACAACCCTTTTATACACTGCTTCACAGACAATGTCACACTCTTACAGCCACACATACAGTCTCTTTCTCACACATTCACATTCACATACGTCACACATTCACATGCATTCACACACCCTGAACACAAGGACATCAGGATGGCCCACACATTTCTTTGTGCATAGGCTGTGTGCATGTCAGGTTAGAGTCCTCACAATGACACTTGAAAGCCATGAGTCCACACTGGAGACAAAATGTTTGGATAAGAGTGTCTGCTGCGTAAACTCTACAAGTGCTTCCTTTCCAGCATGTGTGATTCCTGTCCAAAGCTGTCAGAATACAAGGGTCTTCCATCTCCCCAGGTCCAAGGAGAAGTCTCCTATCAGCCACCCTGCCCACGGGAGGATGTGGTCAGTGGGTGGGCTACGTCTGGGGAAGAGAGAATGGTTGTAGCATCCACATCTAGGAATTTACCTACAAAACCTTTTACATCTCAACAGGTTTCCTTCATATACACAGCTAAGCATTTTCACAGCTGATACTAGATTCGCTGAGATAGACAATACAGAATAAGCTAGGGGTCATCACTTCATTACAAATAATCTACAGACTGTTAGTAGAGATTCTCCATCTACTAACTATACTAAAGGTACATAAGAAAATGTTTCCAAGCCCCTACAAGGAAAGGCAGCTGCCTTTCTGGTATACCAGTTACCCAGTGTGGGTTCTTCTGCCCCCATCTTCTTTTATTTTAAACATTTCTTTCCATGTGTTTCCATTTTGAATCATGAAACAGATTGTATTCTTATTATTACACAGGCAGATAATATTTTTGAAAATAAAACAAATATGATTACTGGTCAGTAATAAAATCTGAGAGGTGCTTATTAAAGCATTTGACAGATGCATTCCATTAAACTCACACTTAACAGGCTATAGATGATAGGAAGAACTGGAATACTAGACCCCTTTCTAAAAGGTGTTTATGTTAGAAAGCAGTTACCTTAAAATGACACTTTCTAGAAATCATTTTAATTATCTCTAAACACCACTTAATGAGAGTCAGAGGGCCATGCGGTATCTCTTTCATTGAACTTGTTTGGCATTGCCACTCCTTAGCGGGATACAGCTCAGAATTAAGTGACCATGACTATTTTTCCCAGATATTGACATAAAACAGGGACAGTTTCCTAAATTTCTTGAAGCTCTTATTATTGTTGGTACATTCTCATAACCTTTCTATTAGGCACAAGACACTCATTTAATTACAAAACTAGTGAACTATACATGTCAATAACAGTTCACTTATATGAATAATAACTATACTTTTGAAAAAGAATTAGTGACAACTATGAGATTGCTTTACCCTTTTAAACACATTAGTGAGATACAATTCACATATCATATACTTCACCCATTTCAGGTGTGCAATTCAGTGGAGTTTAGTGGATGGAAAGACTTGTGGAATGATCACCACTTCAAGATCAGCACACTGTCATCATCCCAAGGAGAAGCTGTGCCCTTAGCACCAGCCCTCTTTTCCCGCAATCCCACAAACTGAAGCTACCTCTACTTTCAGAACATTTACTTTTCTGAACATTTCATATTTAGAGAATCATATAATGAGTGGTCTTTTGTGACTGGCCACTTTATTTTTGGGCAATCTTATCAAGATTCATCCATGGTGTAGCATTTCTTTTGAACATGGGGCTGTTCCACTGCCCATTCCCATGACCATATCGCCTGGTATTTTATCACTGCTCCCGAGTTGATGAAATCCCAACATTGAGAATACAGCACAACCTTAGCCCGTGATGTGATTTGTTTTTACCTGGATACAGTAGAGCAACGGCCCATAAAACCCATGCAGTCTGTTCTCTGGTTGATAGACTCTCTTTCATAAAGCAATGCCAATGGGAACATAAGATGTTCAGATGGTCCCAAAGGGGACCTTTTAAAAAAAAAAAGTGGCTCTCTACTTATGATTGCAGTGAGTGCCTCCTTACCTTCGGATAGCGCATTCCTGTATAAATCACTCTCTTTTCTTTATGGGACATCTGGGTACTGAACACCCCATTAGATCATTCCTCTGACAAGATCTGAGACAATGAGTGTTACAGGGTCAAAACTGTATCATGTCCTTCAGTTATATAGGAAGACTACAATAACACTCTTACCGTACGGCAATTGCCTCCCAAATGGACAAACCAGAAATTTAGTACTCATCATTCTTGTGCATACAATTCTATACAACTATTTGTGTTGCATTATGGGCAGAGTGGTCTCTGTGTCTAGCATAACAAGCTTCGTAGCTCTTAAGAACTGCAGCCAGGACTGCAGCAGAAGTTCGGAAGTGAGACCATCACAGAGGAGCTGGTGGGGCTCATGAACAACGTCACAGAAGACACAAGGAGCAGGATGCATGGGAAGAAGGGCTGGCCTGATATAAAAGCACTCGTATATGGAGTGTCAAAGATGGGTGGAAGGGATCTCTCCAGAATCCAGGCCAGGACACTGAGTGAGCAGAGGAAGGGAGACAGGATCCTCCTGAATGCCTGTTCCCATGGGTGGTTGAGAACAGATGTGGGTGGACCTACAGCCACTAAAAACCCAGAAGAAGGGGCAGAGACTCCCATCTACTTGGCCCTTTGGCCCTCATGGGACCTCACCAGGAGTTTGTTATGGAGGAGAAAGTTGAACAATGGGGATTTTGCCCTCAGTGCCCTCCATGGGTCCCATTATTATACCTGCCATGATTTAACCAAAAGGACTCTTACACTGTGAACAATTTCTTTTTCAAAAAAGAGAAATAAATAAAAAGAAGAATCACTGTCCATATTGAATACTCACATTGAATTGGTTACTAATTCTGTAAAGTCTTTTGTTATTTCTTCTGTGATATAGGAGGAGAAAAAGTGAAATTGCTGACAATAATGAATGAACATCATAGATGAATAAACAGTCCTAAGTAAATGTTCACATGTGCAAATTGTTTCATGCCAACCAGCCCCAAAACCTAACAGACCCTAAGCTAGGTCAAGAGAAGGAACAGTTTAAAACAGGGGTAGGTAGGGGCACCTGGGTGGCTCAGTTGGTTAAGCATCCAGCTTCGGCTCAGGTCATGATCTCACAGTTGGTGGGTTTGAGCCCGGCGTCAGGCTCTGTGCTGACAGCTAGCTCAGAGCCTGGAGGCTGCTTCAGATTCTGTATCTCCCTCTCTCTCTGACCCTCCCCTGCTTGCACTATCTCTGTCTCTTAAAAATAAATTTTTAAAAACATAAAAAAAATTTTTAAACAAGGGTAGGTAAATATTAGAGACTGAGTCAAATAATGAATATTTTTGCCCTTGCACACCAAGTATCTCCTTTGGACCTACTCAAATCTGTCATTCTAGGTTAAAAGCCAACCTAGACTATTTAAAATCTCATGAATGGGGCTGGATTACCCTAGCCAGGATACTTTATCAGCTTCTAGTATGACATGGGCACCCCACCACAGATAGACATCACTGTGGTTTCTTTAAATACAAAACTCATTGGAGAAAAAACAATTGCAAGGTGTGAACTGGGATTGGGCACCTAAGATGCATCCATAAGTCAATCTGAGACAAGGGGGAAAAGTGAATATGGGTTGGTATCAATGGATATGAAAAAATGCCTGTCAAATCTCCTCAAGGCATGAATGTGCTATTCACGTAGGGATAAAGGATCACCAAGTTTGTAACATTAACACAGTTTAGCAAAATTGCCACAGAAGATGAACATATAAGGAGAGCAAAATACTCATCACTGCTGAGGCTAGTTTGGTGGATACATGGATGTCTACACTCCTTTTCTTTCCACTTTTCTCTTTGAAAGCTTTCAAGACAAACATCTGGAAACAAATAGATCTGGGGTCTGCCAACTTACGGGGTGACCTTGAGCAGAATCCTGCATGTTGCTATGTGTCAATCTCCTCAAGTGTACAATTCCAGGAATTCACTGGATTGCTGTGAAGAGTAAATGAAGTCACACAGGTGAATAGGATGAAAACAATCACAGTGAAAAGTGCCCTCCATATGGGTCCCTGCAGTGGAGCCTGAGACATCCAAGGCCCTGAGGGGAGCTTCCTACTGCCCCACACCAAGCCTGGCTCCCCAGGGGCCTTCAGTGAATGCCCACCACCTCCCTCCCCTCACAGAAGCATGCATGTTGTACAGACTCCTTCCTCTTGCTATCATTGTTCACTCCTCACCAGGGGTTTTCAGGCTGACAGAAATGAGAACTGATGGCCCCTACAAGCAAGAATAGGTTTCTATTTGGAAGTGAGGTGTCCCGTGGGGTGCTAGCTGGCTCAGTAGTAATAGCGCGGGACTCTTGATCTCAGGGTTGGAAGTTGGAGCCCCACACTGAGTGTAGATGTTACTTAATAATAAAGTCTCCAAAAAATAAAATGAAATAAAAAATAAAAGTATTCATTTAAAGTCTTCCCTTCAAAAAGGCTGTTAATTTCCTCCCTGTTAGCTTGCATTTTTAAAAATATTTATTTATTTTTGAGAGACAGAGCCTGAGCGGGGGAGAGGAAGAGACAGATGGAGACACAGAGTCTGAAGCAGGCTCCAGGCTCCGAGCTGTCAGCACAGAGCCCGATGCGAGGCTCAAACTCACGAACCACAAGATCATGACCTGAGCCAAAGTCAGCTGCTTAACCAATTGAGCCACCCAGGCGCCCCTGTTAGCTTGCATTTCTAAACTGAGCCATGAGCAGTATCAGTGTCGACGACGAGATAATATCATGATTACTGCTGTTTTCGAAATGTATTGCAGTATCACAGAGATCTTTCTTCCTCACCTACTTATATAGAACACTTATAAACTGAGACCTTAAGTAAAACCAAAAACTAGGCACTATAGGCAAACAGGAGATTGTGTAATCATTAAATCAAACATTCCAATCAATGACTTAGCCCACCCTGGGCTTCATAAGCATTCCGTCCCCCTCGGGGTCCACTGGGAATCACACAGAGGGAGGATTTCTGCCCACACCGTCTCAGCATAGGACCTAATTCTCTGTTACTCCCCCTTGAGCTTCCTTAAGAAAGCAAGGGGATCTGTATGCTCAGTAGCAGTTTTGTTGTACAAACCACTTCACTGTATCATAAAAGGAGGCACCATTCCCATTCGGCAGATGAAGGGCACATTCCAAAGACAATTACTCTGCTCTTTTTTTCCTCCCATTGAGGTTCTCCCAAAATAGTTCCCATGAACACTATGAAACTTCAGCATCCTTTTTAAGCAGTCACCCACCAGCTTTGTTTTGGGCAACACAACAGTACTCATCAAACCGTTGCTTGGCTCAGAGGAGGGATCCTAAGAGGACAGAGTCCTGGTTGGGCTCAGGGTGCAGTACCAGGGCATAAGGATTTGGTAGAGTGTCATAAGGGAAACTTTAAACATTTGATCCCTGCTTTCATACAGGGAAGAGGCAAGACCTCAGGGTCTAGAAGTCATAGCACTGGATCACAGAACACAGTTCCACTGTCATCTCTGACTGTGGTCAGGCCTCTGCACCACTAGCCCTCCATGTGCCCAACAACTCCACTCAAAGGATCTCACTTGCATTCCACTCCATACACAAGTCATCAGCCACCCTCAAGGTGCTGGTGACTGAGGCCAACGAGGTCCTCAGCTTCACCACCACGTGCAAACTGTGCCCAAGTTCTCCAGTATGTGATGCTCATGGCACAGGAGAAGGCATGGAGACAGGCAGCCAGGCAGCAGCTCCAGCCTGAGGGCCTTAGTGCACACTTCCACCTGCTAGACACCAACGACCAGAAAAGTCTCTGCTCCTTGTGTGGCTTCCTGCACAAGAAGTATGGGGACCTGGACATGCTGGTCAACAATGTGGATATAGCTTTGGAGAGTAAGAACACGGGAACTCGTAGCCCAGGAGACATCCCTTAAGGGACCACCCAGGGGCTGCTGGGGCTGGTGTCTGAAGCATTGCTGTGGGTCCTACAGTTCTGAAGCGACCTAGAACAGTCTCCCTAGGAAAAGAGGTCAGTCTGGATGTTCAAGGAGAGCGGAAACCCCCAGGACTACAAGCCTTTTCAGCCAGAGGGCTTGGCACTGCCATGAGTCAGACTCTCAGGGACCTCACCCAGGTTTTTGCAAGTTACTCTCTGATTAGACTTGCAGCATCTCTATGAATCTTTAGTAAATTTTGAAATACACAACAAATCCCTCAGGGTCATATGCCCAGATGCCATGTGCACACTTACCTTAGCTTCTTGCAATGATTTCAACATAGAGAGCTACACAGCATCAACATGACTGAAAATTCATGTTGGGAAAAACTGTTCACTAACTTACACACCACTGAGAATTGACTAGATTGCACATACAACAAAAAAACGTTATTTTGACTCATGAAATCGGCTCAGAAGGCTACTACTTATTAACTCATTCTCCATCTCCCCTACCCTCTGGTGATCACACACCCTTAAATATTCAAGCAGAAGGGATGATAAAACAAGTTCTTTGGTACCCAAGAAATGTGCACAGAATTGCTGGCTCTAATGAAACCCCAAGGTAGGTGTGACAAGGGGCCCAAGAAGTGCTATTTCTGGAACGATCTGGCTCCTGCCTCTCGCACCTCATCTACCGGCCCTGCTCCCACTCCCTGCTCACCCTGGTCTCCCTGCTGTGTTCCCCCCCTGGACAGGTGCCCTTCTCCTCAGGACTCTGTACACACGTGCCCAGCACTCAGCAGTGCCCTCTGTCTCACTGGCCTTTCACAACTGGCTCTTTCTTTTCTTTCATGTCTTCATTCCAAACTCTCTTCATAGAGGACTTTTCTTCACTCTGTGCCCCTCACAGGTGTCCTTCCCTAGAGATTCCTGCCTGGACCCTATCTTCTCCCTCTGCCTCCCTCTGTGATTTTATTCATGCTCGTGGCCTCTTCCCTATCCAACCCTATTAGAGCCCCCTAAAATCTGTCACCTGCTTAGAACATTCACAGAGCTCCAGACCCACATAGTTCTCTTCCTGCCCCTTCCTCCCCTCAAAATGCTCTGCCTTCCCTCCTCAAAACCTACCCCACTAGCCCCCCAACCACACCCCTACCGAAATACCTAAAACATGTCCAGACGACACTTGTACTTTCCCAATATTATTCTGTCACAGACCCCACCATCCACCCACCATGATAAATGAGGTCCCATGCCCACCTCCTGATTATCACTGACCAGGTCCCAAGAGTTATGCTTGGATTTTGTCCCCAAGCTTTCTCCTCCATCCCAACCCAAAACAGAGACTCACTTTTGGACAATTATAACTTCCCTATGTGACCCTGCTTCTGTAGTATTTTCTGGGCATCTCTGTACTCTCTAGGGGCCTACTTACTCCCAAAAGTCCTTTAAGAACAGAGTGACCTCTAAGGGAGTTGCAATAGCATACACAGCACGATATTTTACCATTTTCAACCTTTAAATTTGAACCAGCTGGAAACCATAAGAAATCCGCACTGGTTAAAGGAGTTTACTGTAAATTGTCATGGAGAGTCAAAAGGTAACCTGTCAGTTGCTAGCAGTCCTGAGAAGAATCACTGGAGTCCAAATGCAGCTCTCATGTCAAGATCTCATGCATTAGGTATCTAACCTGAGTCTGGGTAAACTGCACAATTTCACTGAAGACCTTACGACCCTTTATGGCCCACAGTTTTAACAGGTGGATGCAATCTCCCTGTGAAGACAGTTGAGACAGGGAACAGAGAAGTAAGTCATCTATATACTGTAACAAAGTAGAGCCTGCAGAAAACTCACCATCATCCAAATCAGCCTCTAACCACTTGTGAAAATAGGAAGGACTCCCTGTGTACCCTGGGACATTACTTTCTATGTGGTTTGCAATTCTTCCCAAGTGAAGGTGAAAAGAGATTGGCTGGCCCTACCAACTAGAATCATAAAAACTGTACTGCATAAGGCTCTTACAGTGAAAACGTTGCCTTCAGTGGGAAAGGATGTCCATACGTTTGCTCGTGGGATGGGAACAATAGGATGCTGAAGGGGTTTTGGGGGGAGGGGTCGTTTTTTGGGTTTTTTTTCTTTTGTTTTCTTTAAAGAAGAAACAGCTTTTTTTAAAAAAAATAGTTTATTGTCAAATTGGTTTCCATATAACACCCAGTGCTCTTCACCACAGTGCCCCCCTTCATTACCACCACCTCCCTTCCCTCTCCCCCTCCCCCTTCAACCTTTGGGTTCATTTTCAGTATTCAATACTCTCTCAGGTTTTGCATCCCTCTCTCTCTCCCCAACTGGAAGAAGCCTCAATGTCCATCACCTGATGAATGGATCAAGAAGATGTGGTGTGTATATATATATATATATATATATATATATATATATATATATACACATACACACACACCAAGAAATAGCTCTTTAACTCAATTTTGAGTGAACCAAGTTTGAGGATACTGAAAGTGCCCCATTATGGCCACTGAAGTTTCTGAAAGTTTGTAATGAAAACTTCACTAAAAATGGAGTCGGGAGGTGTCTGCAGGGAGAGTTCTCATGCCATACCACTCCTACTAAATTGCAGACTCAACAAGAAGAGATGAACTTGACCGTAGAAGGATCTGACTTTGCACATGGATACTGCTCTACTACACCATCCAGAAAAAGAGACACTTTCCTTTTCTACCTGGCGTTGCTCAGTCAATGAAAAGCCATTGCATTTCCGACAGCCAGTTTATGCCAAGGGACGTTTGATTTATAAAAGCCTTTCCAACTGCCCCTTTTTGCCTAAAAAAGCATCCCTTTACTTTGTTCCCGGGACTGGTCTACAGGTATTCCTGAAGCTTGATTTCCAGGATCCCAATTCTCTTTATGCCTGAATATACACATCTGTTACTGGTAAATTAACTGGCAGATTTACTTTCCAGGTTAAAAATGTCTAAAGTACTTTTGTTTAAAGCAGTCCATTTAGTTAGGAATGCACCTACAGAATGACCATAGATTTTAAACATAAAATGAGCCACAGTCCCAAAGGGAAAGGTCACCCCCAAAACATTCTGATGCTGGGGATCCTTTTTTTTTTTTTTAAGGTTTTCCTGGAACAACCTACTTCCAGAAGGAGTCATACCAGAGGATAGCCAGTTCCAAGAGGAATAGTCCAGTACCAAGCAGAACTCGGACCCAAGGCTAGTCTATTTCCAACAGGCACAGTTCTACCTGGAACAGCCCAATATCAAAAAGAATTTAGACAGAAGACCTGTGCCAACCCAAATGGCACCATTCTAACAGGAACAGTTCCTCCTAAAGCAGAATAGGATCGAGGGCCAACGCAGTTCAAACTGTTATTTTTCCCACAGGAACAGTCCAATCCCAAAAGGAATTAGACCAAATGACAAAGCAGTTCTGCCAGGAGCCGACCTTCATCACCCACGTGATGGCAAAAAAGACCGCAAAGCGGTACTCTGGAAGCGACGCTACGGATATCCCTTCTTCTAATTAATCAGCTTATTCAATCAGCTTATTTTTTCTTATTGCGTCTTTCCAGTCACCGATATACATTCTACAAATTTACAGAATAAAAAAGGGGAGATGTCAGGAGCCACCCTTCATCACCCACCTGATGGCAAAGCCCTGAGGGCTGACAAGAGAAGACCGCAAAACGGGTCTGTGGAAGCGAAGCTACCGATATCCCTCCTTCTAATCAATCAGCTTATTCAATCAGCTCAATTTTTTTTCTTACTGGGCCTTTCTCTGTAACATAGCAATCAGTTAATCATTAAGGGCACTTTGAAGAAAACCATGCCCCTGTAAAAGGTTATAGTGGGCAGTTACCAAGAAATTAGTCACACTCCAATTTCTCTAAAACAATAGGCTGGAGAGAAATTGGAGCCTGACTGCTTTCTTGGTAACTGCCCACTGTAACCTTCTACAGGGGCATGTTTTTCTTCAAAATGCCTTTAATGATTAGCTGATTGCTAAGTTACGAGTCATGCTAAGCGAAATAAGTCAGGCAGAAAAGGAAAGATGCCATATGTTTTCACTCATAGGTCTAGCAGGAGAAACCTAATAGGGGATCATGGGAAGGGGAAAGAGGGGGTAAAAAGTTGGGAAGAGGTAGTGAGAGACTTTTGAATGCTGAGAACAAACTGAGGGCTGAGGAGGGAGAGGAGAAGGGGGTGATTGTTGTGGAGGGGGGCACTTGTGGGGAAGAGCACTGGGTGTTATATGAAAACCAACTTGGTAATAAGCTATTTAAATTGAAAAAAAAAGAATAGGCTCTACCAGTTTCAGTTAGCTCTACCAGTTTCAGCTAAAACAACTGGAATAATAATATAAAAAATAACTAGCCCTCTAGCTTGTCAGGTATAGAAATAGTAAGATTAAAGATTAATTCTTCGAAGTAGAAAAACAGTAACACAAGGAACTAACCAGAAAGTTTTCTCATAGATGAATTCCCTGAGAACTTTCTGAGAGTAAAAGAAATAGCTTGATGCAAATATATAGAGAGTAGAAAGCATATATAAGCTTGTGGAAAAATAAAAAAAAAAAAACTGTCCAGATTGGTTCACCTGAGCTGTCTGTGTCCATTCCTTTGCGCCAACGACAGGCCTCCTTTGGGATACCCCTGGACTGGTCAGAGCGGGACTCCAGCACAGTTCCATCAGGAACAGTTTGATTCTGAGAAGGAATTAGATCAAAGATCAAATGAATACTCTCAGAGATGAAAGAAAAAAAGAAAGACAGAGAGAGAGAGAGAGAGAGAGAGAGAGAACTTAAAACAGATCCTGAATAAAGCCTAGAGAGCACAGACACAAAGCAAGGACATGGAAATTCAGGAGAGAAGCTCACTCTCAAACCTCAGGGTCAGTGAGAAAGCAGTGAGCCCAAATCCCTCCACGGATACCACACCTGCTTGCCCACCAAAGCGAGAGGATTTGGGGATCTTCCCAAGATCCCCATACGTGTCAACAAGGAATGTTAGTTCTAAAACTATGAACTGCCAGTTATATCAGCAGAAAATATGGTTTCTTTGGGAATAAAGAGAATTGCAATCTTAGAAAACCAAGCTGTGGCAAAATCATAGGTGAGTCCAGGAAACAAAGGAGAGGTATATTTTTCAGGAGAAAAGGGGTAAGTTGGGAGGGACATTTTAAACCAGAAATCCACTGAAGTAGGCTGGGACTTGGAAGTAGTGGTTTTCATAGACTGGGCTCTTGCTCCAGGGATTAAAAAAAAAAATCTTACTCTGAAGTAGTACAGTTGTATTCATATGCAAGGTCAAATCATTGCATGATCAAGTCTCTCTCTACTTGTTGGGTCTGCAATGGACTGGGAGAGGTAGGGCCTGAGTTGCTCCTGCCACTGCCACCCTGACTGCATTTAGTGAGGTTTCCCATGATTAATTTTCCACAATGATTAAGATTTGTGGACTGGAATTGAGCACATGAAGGTACAGCTCACTCTCAGTTCTGCCCCCTTCCCTTGTGCTGTCTGAGAAAGTTCTACTATTTCTGCTACTGCTGAGTTCACTGACACCTCAAACAAAGGGTAGCTCTCAAATGTCCCCTGACTCCTTGATTCACCACCATGTTGATGGGGGACAATTCCTTGTGCCATCACCACACATCCTATACGTATCCCCTTAGAAAGGAAAACACACTTCTGGCCAATTGTTTTCTCACTTACTGCACAGTGTGGGTGCCTGCTATGTATTGGCCTTGGACCAGAATGAGGAATGAGGGCTCTCCTGCATTTGCTAAGGCAGGCTCCAATAAAATATTGATCTTGCCTCAGGAAGACTAGACCCATGGACATGGAGGTACAAGCTATAGTCTCAGTATAAGAGCAGGATTTTCTTGCCTTTGGAAATAGCAGAGTTCTTCCATCATTTGGGGGGATGGCATGCACAGTGGTGCATGTTATCAGGACATTACCCTCTTTGGAAAGACTATCTGGAAGAAGTCTTAGGGTAGCCAAAGGAAATACTGTCCCTCCTCGCCCATACTTCAGAATCTTACATACAAAGAACAATCTTGAATGTTTTGCACCAGTACTCTATGTGGGCAAAAACACATCCAAAAGGCCAATGTTCGCCTTGTTGTTTTGCCTTCAAAGGAGAATACCAGAGTAGGATGACCTTATGCTTAGTATACAAAAGGATAATAGATGTGGATTTCTTCTTCTTAATTTTCTTTAAACTTTTTATTTACTTATTTATTTATTTAATTTATTTTCGAGAGACAGAGAGAGACAGCGCAAGCAGGAAGAGGGAGACACAGAATCTGAAGCAGGCTCCAGGCTCTGAGCCGTCAGCACAGAGCCCATGCCTCATCCTGTGGAATGTAAGCACTACAGTGGGATAAAAGCTCTGCCAGGTGGCATGTGTAAGGGATCTGTGATATGATGGGAAGCCTGTCTTCCCATTCCATGCGAGGTAAGCACTACGTCCCTGGAGAACTGCTGGCACGGGCCATGCACAATGGCAAAGCCAATGCCCTTGTTTGTCCCAGTTACCAGCACCATGCGGGTGTCTGAACACATGGCTGTGTGGAATGCAAGTGAAGTCCTGTGTGTGGAGCAGATGGTGCTGTGGGCCACATGGAGGGCTCGTGATGCAGAGGCCTGGCCACAGTCAGAGATGCCAGTAGAACTATGTTATGAGATTCAGTGCTATGACTCCTAGAGCCCAAGCCCCCCCTTCTATCCAGCAATGAAAGAGGGGCCAAAGTTCCAGAAGGTTTCCTAATGATACTATTCCAAAACCATATCTCCTAGGGCTGTACCCTGATGCCAACCAGGACTGTGTCCTCTTAGGATCTGTCCTTTGAGCCCAGAATTGGTTCTAGTTGGACTGCTGTGCTCCCCAAAGAAAAGTGTTGGTCATAGGTTAGTAGGGGCTAGAGATTCATGGTAGGTGAACTAAAATTATTTTGGAGAAACTTCAACAGGAAAAAAGGAGTACAGATATTATCTTGAGAATGTGTCCTTCCTCTGCAGAATGGGAATGGATGCTTTCTTCCAAGATGCAGTTCAGGTAATGGTCATGGTGGGGGGGCACTTGTGGGGAGAAACACTGGGTGTTATATGGCAACCAAATTGACAATAAACTATTATTTTAAAAAAAGAGAAGCGTGTGGACCATAAAGACATCCTTGTGATAAAGGTGCGTGAGGGCATTTGAGTGTGTCATATGTGTGTACATGAGAGTGTGTGAGGAAGAGACTGTATGTGTGACTGTAGGTGTGTGACATGTGTGTGAGATAGCATGTAAAAGAATTGCCCTGTCACAGTCAGAATGAAAAGCAAGTCCTTGAGGTAAGAAAGGACTCTTGTTCTGGTGGGGCTGGCATGTGTGTGTCAGGCTTATAGTCTACATAGGCCGTTCCCTGTATGCGGCCAGGCATCTATTTTGAGGAAATCTCTCCCTCTCCAGACTTCACTGTCCTAAAGCAGAGCCACAGCAATCTCCACAGCACAAGGTATTTAGACATCATCTCATCCGGGGTCACAAACTTCAAGGGCACTAATTGACTCTCCAGGCTATTCAGAACCTGTAAGTCCAAGCTGGTTCTCATGACCTGTGATGATTTAACATTTGTCCCATTCCCTGGAAGATTAATGTTTTCTAATATTAGGAGGACCAGTTCTTCAGTTTCTTGACTGATAAGGGTTTTTCACAAAACACTTTAAGTTTTAAAATGTGCCTCCTGTGGTTTTCCCTGAGGTGCCTGGGAGTCTTGGAATGAGGAAGACCTTGGCCCAACAGAGAAGAGTCCTTTTGCTTTCTGTTTCCCTTGCCTTACTGGGTAAGGCTCCATTTGCAGAAGGGAGATGCAGGAAATATGATTTGAGGACCTTGAGTAGGGGGAAGAACCACTAGTTTGGATGTCACATGACCTCAGTCTTCAACCAGTGGTACTTGTGACCCTGAGATCCCAGGTTCTTAATGGGGTCCATACATAAAATGCCTAACACATCGCATCTAGACATGTCCAGCCACCTATCCTTTCTAGAACCATTATGTGAGAGTGTGTGTGTGAGTGAGATACATTTAGTTATGTAACTTTCCCACCAAATTCCTCTAGTGGTTTTTCAGACTACAGGAAGTTGCAAAGAAGTACCTTCCAAATGAAGGTCGAGATCTACTTCTGAAATGTTTCCTTTGTGACAGTAGCCTTAATAAGAGCATATTCCTACCTGGTATTTTAAGCTTATGTGTGATGAACAAGAGTGGTCAGATTTCCAATGTTTGCTCAATTCCTTGGGGATGATTATAGCATAATATCCTTTTGAAATAGTTGTAGAGTTTGATTTAAGGAGAAATATAATAACAACAGCTTATCCATTTAAAGAGCATGCCTTTCAAATTCATGAATAGGTTTCTATCCTTCTCTGCCTGACTTATTTGTTTGCACTCATAGGTCTAACAGGAGAGACCTGGCAGGGGACCATGGGGAAAGGAAGGGGGAAAGAGAGCTGGGGAGAGTGAGGGACACAGATCATGAGAGACTATTGAATACTGAAAATGAACCATGGACTGAAGGGGGAGGGGGAAGGAGGGGATGATGGTCATGGTGGAGGGCACTTGTGGGGAGAAGCACTGGGTGTTATATGGAAACCTACTTGATAATAAACTATTAAAAAGATTCATGAATAGGAAGTTTTGTGGAATAAGAGTGAAAAAATATGGAATATGAGAAGGGATTTATGTGACTTCGAAACTAACTACATGGTTAAGACTGGTAATTGGTATCTGGTTGTTGTAACTTCTCTTTGTTTTCTGCCTAAATCATTAAACTAAAACTGTTATTGGAGAAAGGATTAAAATATAGAAAGCATTGGGGTACCTGAGTGGCTCCATTGATTAAGTGTCCATCTCTTGATTTTTCTCAGGTCATGATCTCCTGGTTCATGAACTCAAGGCCCGGTGGGCTTCACAATGAAAACATGGGGCTTACTTGGTGTCTGTCTCTCCTACTCTCTTTGTCCCTCCCCACTGCCACTTTCTCTTTCTGTCAAAAAAAAAAACATTCTAAAAAATACATATATTAAAAGAGGGATGCATGGGTGGTTCAGTTGGTTGAGTATTGGGTTTAGTCGATTAAAAAAATAAGACGTATTTATATGTATTATCTCTCAATATCCTTGAAGTCACAATTCTGTCTTTTGGTTTATCCTTACATACCTACAAACAGAGCACACATTTTCCTTTTGCATGTGTTCCGACTCACAGAGAACTTGTAGGTATCATTCGAGATTGTTCTTTGTATCCTGGTTTCTGAAGTATGGGTGGGGGGGGTCAGTATTTCCTTTGGCTACCCTAAGTAGGCCTTCTGCCACTTAGTATCCCCAGAGAGGGTAATGTCCTCATAACGTAGGCATTGTGGCTATCCCCACAAATAATGGGAAAACTTTCTTATTTCCAAAAGCAGGGAAACCCTGCTCTCACACTGAGAATATAACTTGCATTTCCATGTCTATGAGTCTAGTTTTCCCAAGACAAGATCAATATGTGATTAGAGCCTGCCTTAACAAATGCAGGAGAGCACTTATTCCTCATTCGGGTCCAAGGCCAATACACAGCAGGCACCCACACTATTCAGTGAGTGAGAAAACAATACCCAGAACGGTGATGTTTCCATGTTTCCCTCTCAGGAAGAGTACGTGGAGGATGTGTGAAGCTGACACATGGAACTCATCCCACATCAGCACTGTGTTTAGTAACAGAGTCTGGGGACATTTGAGAGCTGCCCTCTGGGTGCCAATGAAGCCAGTGGTAGGAGTGATAGAGGATTCCAGGACAGAAGAGGCAGTGGGG
>PISW01013860.1:0-23551 GCA_004023785.1 Mungos mungo
AAAAAAAAAAGATATCAAATCACAGAGAAGTCTTCCTAATGTTTATTGGCACTGAAATAGAACATGAGTTGAGCATAAACCCCTCCAGATTTTTTTTTAAAAACCCCCCAAAACACACACACAAAACAACCTGAATACAAAATCTAACCTTTCTTCTCAGCCTCCCTGTGGGTGGGCTATTACCCTTAAGGCAGCTAAACTGCCCTACAAATCCAGGTTGAATTTAGGCAGTATGGGGCGTATTACCAAGAGAGTGTCAATATAATTTACAGCAATGCACATAAGACTCCCCAAGGTCAGGCAGAATGGAGTAAGGGAGGGATCAAAGCTAAGGGCTCTGGGCTATGGGCATTGCATGGAAGGACAGTATAACACCTTTGGAACTGAACTCTTGGGAGAAGGTGAAATAAAAACAATAAAACAAATACCAAGTACTTTAAGAATGGACTGTATGACCTATAGTGACAGGTGATATCACTAATACTGAAAGCTTCTTACAATAATGTTTCTGGCAAAATATTATTTTATAATATAGTATATGCTTCCCAGGTGTGGGGAATGGTAAGGGAATGAAGCCAAAATAATCCTGCCTCAAGACTAATATCTTTTATGGGTGCATTAGCAAGAAACACAGGAATCAATATTGAATTAGATGCCACTAGAATATATAATACCTGTTTTAAAAAAAAGAGAGCACACAGGAAACAGAGAGGAAGAAGAAGTTACTCCTGTGTTGAGAGAAAGAGGTTGGAGTGTAGAAGGGACCAGGCCAGAGCCCACAACAGCTCTCTGATTTACAACTTCAAGGAACATCACAGCTGGTGGCAAGACCTGGGTAGAGGTTTGTTAAACAGAAGCAGGCCCAGTCATCACCTTGGACATGGTGAGGAAAAGGAGCTATTAGGGATCTCAGGGGGTCAAGTAAATAGTGGGATCCAATCCAAAGTTTTCTCACCACACTCAGCATCTTCTACCCACTCATCAATTGAAACAACTGGCATCAAGCTCCGAAGCTCACCATTCTAAGGCGTGGATGGCTTTGAAAAAGGGGTGGTGGCCCACATAGCTCTCATGGAAGTTCTGATGAAAGAAGTGGCCTCAGAACCCTGGCAGGGAAAATGCTGAAGCCCAGTGTGAACATTTCCTCTTTGGCAAGAGTCCTGGATAAGACTGGCTAGGTTTTTGGGTGACTATCCCTACCATTCTAGCTGGAGGGAATTTGGGGATTGGACTGATGAGGGGCAGACCCCAAGAAGGAAGGAACTCAGAATAACAGTAAGGGATACCTACACCCATAGAACTCACTTGAAACAAGCCTAGGCTCCTATAAGGCATTGGAGTAGGATCTCCTATCCAGCCTTGCCTGAAGAGAATCACCAACAGCCTTCTAAGATACTGGTGAAGTCTCTTGAAGGTACTGTGTCCTCCCATCTCACCATGGTGAGAAACTGAATTCCTGAACTTAGGGATAAAACTTATTAGAACGGAGTTTGTAACAGCCTCCATCTGGAAGGTATAGAGAATTACTGAACATATTTTTAGCTTCCAATCATTATAAAGCTGAAATAACTTTAGAAGAAATTGGAATTGGAAGGTCTAATCTTAGGTCATTTGACATCCTACAGCATATGCCCAGGGCCATGCCTCCTTTCCTAAATCCTGGGATGCTCTTCAAATCATAGGACCCTGAGAAGGAAGGCAGTTGTGTGGCAGGGGTTGGGGGTTATTTTTCAATCAATACCACACTTGATTCCTACAGAACAACAGTAAATGTGGGGGTATTTCCCAAATCAAGTGGGAACTGCCTCTGAGCTAGGGAAGTGGTCTCTTCCTATAAGCTAGATTAAATGGGACAGAGGGAAAAGAGGGTCCAATTGGCACAACTGTGAGCTATTTATTTGCCCAAGGAAGTGAGTGGGAGCTGAGGGGTTAGGTTTGGTTCCATGTATGCACTGAATGCTTGGCATGACTCTTGGGCTGCTCTAGTTAGTGGCTTCAGCACAGTGTGAGTTAGGCAAGAGTATAGGAGTATGGGGACAAGGAAGAAGGAAGGAGGGGTTCCTACACATAGGGTGACCATTACATGGACTCAAATTCATCAATGCGCTGCTTGGTATTGCCCTGTCGGATCTGACGCAAGGTCTTGTATTTATCTCTGCCAAGTCGCATATTCTCAGCATGTATCATGTCATTTGCAGTCTTCTTGGACTCATCACGGGCATTGGCCAGTTCTGAAGTAAGGGCCTGTGAGGGTATAAGGTGATGACGGGTTAATGGCTCACTCTAACTTTACTTTCCCTTATTTAGCCAGATTCTCTCTCTCTCCCCCTGCAACTCCCCCCCCCACAAACACACACCCCTTCACCCATCTCTTTCCATACATTAACACACACATTTTTTGAGGGCCATTTTCAGCCCTGTTGGGACTGCAGTGGAGCAAAAATAAAATAGGTCCCCCCAAACTTAGGGGACCAATCAATAGATGGCAGGTATTCTCTAAGAGTAGAACAATGGTAGAAATTAGGTCAAGGTATTTTCCGAATTCAAGAGGTAAATAGAGTATGGGGCAAAAAGAAAAGAAAAAAGGAAGAGGGGGCCAAGGTCTGATGAGTAAGTGATGGGTACCTACTCTTAAATCTCTCATTTGAGAAAGGCTCAGCCTCTCATACTCCACTGAGATAGGCTCCTCTACCTAACCCCCATGATGACCTAGGGAATGCACATGGTATCTTTAACCCTTTGGTCCTGCCTGGATACCTTCAGGTGCTTCTGAACACGCTCATTCTTCTCTGCCTCCGTGGTACGTTCCTCCTCACTGCGGTCCTTGGCCATAGCATCAGCCCGCAGGTCAGCACTGGCCTCTGCCCCATTCTCATCCTGCTCGTCTTGTTCATTCTCAGCAGGCTCCGCTACATGAGGTGTACTCATAGCAGACTTCAGCTCAGCACGGGTCTTCTCCAAATCTTCTTGTGCCATCTGAGCCTGTCCAGTAACAGAGGGAAAGAAGGACAAGCTGTCAGACCAGGCTAATTTGTGGCATCCTACACGTGCATAGAATAGCCCAGCAGGAGGCAGGCACCAGGTAGGCCAAGTCACTTTGTCTGTCTTTAGTTTCTGCAGCTGTATAATAAGAGCAATTTACTAATGTCCCTGGTGTATTAGAGAATTCTAGGAAGTATTTAAGAAAGCCTTGAGCTTTTTCTCCCATGATGCCTGCTGTCAATGAGGGATAGAAGGGATAAGGAGCCCAAATCTGAGGAATCTAAGGAACTGAAATTTATGTATATAGTACTATTTCCCATAATGTTTTGCTCTGGGCACTGTGTCTCACCTTCTGCTGCCATTCCACAGCCTCACTTTCCTTCTTCTGTCGGGCCATCTCCAGCTGGGAGATTCGAGCTGTCAACTCTGCCATTTCCAAGGCCTATAGATAAATTGGAAGGTTGTGAGAGCTAAGCCTTCTAGTCCTCAGACCCCAGGTATCTTCAATACCAGTTCCCCTGGAGAACCAATAAAGAACCTGCTGCTCCATTTACTTGCTTTTCTGGAGGCTTTTTTTTTTTTTTACCACACCTCCTCCAGGAAGCCTAGAGGACTACTTCTATTCTCAGATATACTATTCTTATTAACTCCAAATCATTTCCATATAAGTCAGAGATCCCCACCTAGACTATAGGCCTCCTGAAGACAAACATGTCATTTCTCTCTTCCTCATCTCTCTATCTCTCTTTCTTTACATTCTCTCTCCCTCCTTCCCTCTCTCCCTCTCCCTCTCTATCTCTCTTACATACACTACTGCCCACTGTATAGTTAGGGCCTCCATAAAACTTTGGAGATCGTTGTGTCACTGCCTAAAGTACCAGATCCTTTCCTGTTTTCCTAGAATTCTTAGAGTTTCCACTAATACTCCTCCCAGGACAAGTACATAAAGGACACTGTAGTGTCACAAGATGATATGAACAAGGGAAAAAGCTTATGCACACCCTCATATCTTGGACAAATCTCCTACAGGAAGCTTCCCTCTGCCAATTAGATCTTAGTTCCTATGCTCTCACTCCAAACAATAGAGGAGAAGAGCATATATCAAGGAATTTGGGCCACAGGTTCTTAATTTCTGAGTTACAGAACCCTTGGAAATATGATAAAAGTAAGGATGCCAACCCTCCTCTGCCCAAAATGCATAGACACATAGTTTTACATATGATTTTAGAAGGCAAACCCTTCAAAGAGATGCAAAAATGGGTTCTCATCCTTATTCAGTGACATTGTGTGAACTTTGACAATTCTCTTAAACTCCCTGAGCCCTAATTTCCTTATCTGAGCATAGTATCCCATATGGGTTAATTTAATAGGATTATTGGGAGAGGAAATAAAGTAAGAGGAAAGGGAAAGTTGCTAGCATAGCTTGTAACACACAGACAGTCAAGTAAGTGCAAATCCCTTTCCTTCTTCCCTCCCTCCCTTTCCTTTGTCAGGTCATCAGCTCAGATCCCCAAGGGCTAAGAAAGTAGAATAAAAGTAAGGGTTAGGGAAGACAGTTTGCAAACCTTTCTGGGCCAAATGAATGACTTTGTAGCTTGCTTCTGAATATGCTATGTGCTGGGGGCCCATAGACTGACACCCTGCTGGAAGAAGCCAGCCCTGCAGGCAGGAGTAACTGGAATAGGTAGGCAGACAGGGAAGAAAATTCAGGTACCACAATCCTAGCCCATTTTGTAGCTTTACCAGTTGTTCCTGGGTCTTCTTCTGATCCCGGGAGGCCTGCAACAGGGCCTCCTTGGCCTCTTCAGCTTCTTGACGCTCTTTGGCCAGTTTTTCAGCCTCGCTCTGGGCACGCTTCCGCTCCTGCTCAAGCTCCAGAGCCCTGTTGGTCTGTTCTTCCAGTTCTGAAAAGAGAAGAAGGGAGAAAAGTGGTAAAGAGTGCAGAGATGAAGGAATACCTAGTTTCCTTCCTGGAAATGCTTCACCCCAGAGCACATCTGGTATAAAGTTCTAGGCACTCTTCCCCTTGCCTCATCTTTCATCTATCCGTAGCTATATGGATTATATACCCGGAGCCTGCAGCTCAGGCAGAAGGGTCTCCAGTTCATAGAGTCAGGCTCTAGGAAAACCCAGTCTCAAAAATGACTCTAAGCCTCACCATGTTGAGCTTTCTTAGTCTGTTCCTCTATTTGCTTCAGTCTCTCCATCAGTTCCTCCTTTTCCCGTTCAATCTTCTCCTTCTCCTTTTCTGCCATTTCACGCTTCTTCTTCTCATTTTCCAGCAGAGCACTAAGAAAAGAGAAAGGATGGAATAGGATATCAAGGTTACATGGAAAGACCCCAAGTCTCCCTGGCCTTGGATCCTCCATGAGTCTCTGAATTCCTAGACTTCTAATGCTTGCTTCCTGGAGAAAGGGATATGTGAGACTTAAAGGAGGAAGTGTCATCCCTGTACAGCTCCCTCTCTCTCCCCATACCAGGATGGCTTCATATCTTTGTTTTATATAAAATTTGACACCTTTGAGAAATTTCTTTGACCCAGCCTTCACTCCAGTTCCACAGAACCTACCGTTCCATCTGTTTCTGGTGCTTCTCCTCCCGGGCCTGTGCCTTCATCTGCTGCACCTCAATGGTGTCAGGCTTGCGGCGGCGCATGTATAGTTCATGGTTCCCCATGCACAGGGCCAAGATACGCTTGTTAATCCGCAGCCGGGGAGCATAGAAGACAAAGTCCTGATGAGAAACCAATAATCAAAATGAGTTTGAAGGGACAAATGAAGGTAAGCTTTTGCCTTTTGAAAACCTAAGTCCAAAAGCATAGGAAGGATTATTTAGCCCAATTTTCTCATGTTACAAATAGGGAAATTAATTATCAGAATGGCAAAGTGACTTGCCCAGGGTAACATAACAAGTTAGCAGTAGACCCAGGACTAGAAACCAAATTTTTTGACTCTTAAAACCACCAAAACTACAATTTCTTTAAACTTTTGCTTTTGAAAGCATCCTAAAATATCCTCAATCTAATTGAAAGATAGGAACTGACTATATCTGCTAATCAGGGATTCTGCTGAATCTCACGGGGCCTCTCTTAGAGGCCCAGTAATCCCTGCACAATACACTGGTGAATACAGTATGGGTGGCTGGACTGTGTCTGTAATCTCCTAAAAGCATATTCCAGACACAGCACCTTAAATCATTTTTGGAATAAGGCAAGTTGTAAATACATACATGAATACATAAATCTCCTGAACACTGACTGCCCTGGCTGTCCTGTTTTACAATAAGCCCTTAATCTCAGCTGGCTTTGTTATTTACCTTTTTCTTATGAAAGTTGTATACAGCAGCAGTTTTAATTAAAATACCCTCCCCACACACACACAAATCGTGTGAGTCTGAGCTTGTTATTACATATACCACTGGACCAAGGTTATCAGATAACGGATTAATAACTACTAGGTACTCTGCCACTGAACCCACACTACTACTGTCTCATATATCTTAGTGTGCAGTGGAAGGAGCACAGGCTCTAGAGTTCAAATAACCTAGGTATAAATCCCAGATTTACCATTTTTAGCTGTGTTATCTTGGGAAAATCACTCCATCTCTCTGAACCTAAATTTCATCAGTTATAAAATTGGTATGCTACTACCTAACTGACAATGCTGTTGAAGGTTAAACGAGATAACATATATAAAGTTTTTAGCAGCAGAAGTTCAGAGACCTCAGGGCTGGAGAAGAATGGTTGAGGCCTCATGAGAATGGTCTGGCTTGTCATGGCCATTGACCTTTCTTGGACATGAGGTACACCTAAAGAGGAGACTCTTTTTTGTTTTCTATCCTACTCCCAATCAGCATCTTTCCAGTCTTATCAGCCACAAGAAACGGAATGCGTGAAAAGTATAGTGAGAATATTAAAGAAATGAATGGACCCAAAGCCTTTTCTTGTTCTTGAGTTGCTCTGGAGATAAGTCTTGAGAGGACAGCAGCAAAGTTATAACAAAAAACAAGTTGGAGGATCATCTTTGGTTCTGCACTTTTGATTCTGTTCTTTCTTTACAATTAAAAATAAATCAAGTACACAAACAGTTTCATTTTCTGGAGCCTATATGCTTTAAAAAATTAGATACACTGTTTCCACCCCTAGAGCATTAGGGCAACAGAAGACAGTGGCTACAAGGCAGCATTTAGACTACCTATGGCTCTCCCTCATCCATGTTTCTCCTGAGACACAGGTAGCAGGTGGCACCAGCTACAGGATGCCTCTTAGCCATGTTTTGGCATCAATATGCCCTTCTGGTGCCAATCTCCTTTTGTGCCTCCTTTTCCCATCCCCCCAAAAACAAAAGTCAGGAAAATGAGAGCAAGATACAATGATATTGCTCCTAGCATTATCCAGGTCTTGGCAAGTACCTGTCTTGGCCAGTAGGAGGAATCACTTACCGGGGCTTTTTTGTCAATGGGCTTGATGACAAATTTCTTATCATTGAAAGAAATGTTTCTGATTTCACTCCAAGGAAAGCCTATCTTAGGAGTCAATCTGTAGAGAACAAGAATATCAGGACAAGGGAAAGACAAGAAAGACATAGAGGGTTGGTGATTTGCCCTCCACACCTCCAACTTCTTCCTTAAGGAGGAAGATCCAGTGTTATTCTATGCCACCCGGTCAGATGCCAGTACTGAGGCTGTACAAAAGATCTCCTGATACCACAACCAACACATTTTTCCTTGTCCCAATCTTTGAGGTTTGAGGTTTTTTTTAATTTTTTGTTGAGACATGGACCTTATAAAAATGTCCCACAAGAATCTCCAGCCCTATTTTATTGGGAACTCTTCCTCTTAAAGTTGTAACAGCTGGGGAGAATGTAAACAATAAGCTCTAATATTCAGAAATTACATGGAACAATGATTTATTCTATCCATTCTCACCAAGGGCAGACCAAGGGGAAAAATAAGCAAAAGATATGTCTGTATCAAGAGGGATTATAGGTCAAAAGGCATTTAATAGTCATATGGGAAAGGGATTAATTATAAATCCTCACAAAGTAGGTTCTAGACTAGTGCTGCCCAATGGAAATATAATGAGAACCACACATGTAATTTTAAATTTTCTAATAGCCATTTGAAAACAAGTAAAAAGAAATAGGTGGATTAACTATAATAACAGTTCATTTAACCCAGTATATCCAAAACACTATCATTTGAACATGTAGATTAGTATTAAAAAATATTAATGATACATTCTACATTGTGTTTTTCACACTAAGTCTTCAAAGTCTTGTATATAGTTTATACTTATAGCATATCTCAATTAAAGAGTAGCCACATTTCAAGTGCTTAATAGCCACATGTGGCCAGTGACTACTATAGAGGACAGTGCAAGTCTAGTCAACTCAAGATCTAGAGGCCTGGGAGGTTGTGCAAACATTTGGGCTGATCTAAATTAGGTAGAAAAAGGTGGGACCCAGGTGAGACCCAGGAGATACAGTCCTACTTCATGGTGAGCCTTGGGTGTCAGAGTGGCCCAAATAAACTAAGAGACCTCTGAGCTATACCTGTCATTCTGCTCATAGATGTTGAGACCTAGGGCATCCACCCCCAGCCACAGCTCTGAACCTTTCTTGTTCTTGATGCTGAAGTAGTTCACACCATACATCTCCAGGTCCTGGGCAATCTTCAGATACTCTAGGACAGCATCCTCTCTAAATAACAGATATGGGGGTGTTACAGAGGGAAGCCTGTGAATCAGACCCAGGAAGACAGCCTCCCTGTTTTGCATTTCTGACAAGAATGTTCTCAGCAAAGCCCAGATGGTGTGGTGATGGCAAAATGATAAGATTTGTTCCTGAACTAGACAAGACCCAAATGATTTACCATGTTTAGAGAGCTTCTTCCCCATTTCTTTGTTGGCAAGAAGCCCCTGGTACCCCAGAAGCTCTCAAGGAATACTGAGATACCTTCCATTTCTTTATGGTCAAAACTGTTTGGGCTAACAGTTGCCATCATTCACAAAAATGATACTGATTTGCCTTCTATCTCTACATTCCCCTATAAATTGCATTCCTGTCCCTTTCTCTCCAACATCCTCCAGTGCCCCTAGTCTTTTGCCTCTTTTCCCCCAGAACATACTCTCATTCTCCATTACAAAAAGCAGTATAACCCATAGTTTTTAGGGCAGGCTTACCTGAGCATGCCTCGGTGCTCCTCATGCCACACCTGGATCCGCTCCTCCCACTGGTCCTTGTTGAGTTTATGCTGCTCCAGGACCCTGGAAACACAACAGATAGTATTTTCAAGCACAAAATCCAAATGCAGGAGTAAAAGGAAGCCCACCTAACTCTCTGAGGGGTTGATGCAAAGAAATATGGAAGTCAGCCCACAGAGGTCATACTGGAAGTAGATTGAAATTACAGCAGGAGATATTAATTAGACATAGGGAATTGCCTGCGATGTAGGGGGGTTACAATAATGGGTGGAAATAAAAGACAATGGAAACACATTCCTTTGTAGTTTTAACCAAAAAATCCAATACTAAGAGGGTACCTGGGGGGCCCAGTTGGTTAAGTGTCCAACTCTTGATTTCAGCTCAGGTCATAAACTCACATTGTGAGATTAAGCCCCATGTCAACCTCCGTGCTGGGCATGGAGCCTGCTTAAGACCCTTTTTCTCTATCCCCCTCTGTCTCTCTCTATCCCTCTCTATCCCTCTCTCTGTTTCTGTCTCTCTCTCTGTATCTCTCTGTCACACACACACACACACACACACACACACACACAACTATTATGTTGTGGTCTCCAATCAGGGCAGTAATGTATCAAGAGTCTGTGCTGACTTGAGAGGCTAAGAGTCAGGATACTCTCTCCTATATCTCTGTGGGACCAATAGTTTATGTTTATGAGAAAATTCCTCAAGGATGAGGAGCCTTGTAATCAGAGAACTGAGCCCAAATGGCTTTGGAAGAAACTAATAGGCTCAACCTCCCCGATCTACTACTACATCATAAATAAGACTTGTTTTAATTTTTTCACATTTATTCATCTTAGACACACACACACACACACACACACACACACACAGAGAGAGAGAGAGAGAGAGAGAGAGAGAGAGAGAGAGAGAGAGAGAGAGAGAGAGAGAGAGGGAAACACAGAATCTGAAGCAGGCTCTGAGCTCTGAGCTGTCAGCACAGAGCCCCATGCAGGGAAAGAACCAACAAACTGCGAGATCATAACCTGAGCTGAAGTCAGACGCTTAACCAACTGAGTCACCCAGGTGCCCCAAGACTTGTTTTTAATATGCCATCTTCGACATCAAAGCAGTGACTCAGGTAGAGCTCCAGGGAACAACCACTATCCCTAATATTTTCAGGTAAGTTGTGCATATGCCACAGCTCCAATGGGACTGAGGATCCCAGAATCAAGAACTTTCCCTTCCATCAAAAAGCTTATGAAAATGGCCACTGGATCCAGAAGGGAAAAAAACTGGTTTAAAGTTCAAAAGACTAGGGTTACAGGTCTGGTTCTGCTTCGAATGAGCTGTGGGAGATCTGGGAAGTCAGAATGAGCACCCTGCTCTATTTCCAGAGCCAGGAAATAAGGATAATGCCTGCCTTATTCATTTTATGTTAGGTTGTAATGCTAAAACAAAAATAATGAGTGTTTGAGAGCATTCATCTTTGCAGTTTATAAAAGCTGAAAGCTCTGTACACTGGCTGTCAATATTAAAAGACTGTTGGAGCTCCCCCACATCCCTGGCTTGGCTATTTCTCTCTCTCCCCTGTGAATCTCTGATAGAAGAACTCTAAATCAATGAAAAGGATTGAGAAAATGGAACCAGGATACGAGATGTCAATCTATCTCTGGTAATCTATATAAGAACCTGTTTCCAGAGTAAAAAAAGTTCTGTAATCAGGCAAACAGAGAGGGGGGCAAAAAGCTTTTTATTTTGAGAGTCAGAGAGAAAATAGGGTATGGTGCCATATGCAAATATGTCTCTCTGTGCAGCATAAGATAGTCCTCAGACAGACCCTAGTGGAAAGGAACAGATCTGGTAGCCCCTGTGTAATAGAGATTGGTCAGCCATGGACTGCAGCCCCCATCCAGCCAAAGGCTTTACCACTTTACCTCTGCGGCAGCAACTTGTCTCCCGCCAAGTAGCCAGACTTGTGGACTTCCTTATTGAAGTCACCATATTTAGACTGGACAGCATAGGAGGCCAGCAGTACAGCAGTCTCGGGTGGGCAGTAAATATCATCATTGAGAATGCCCTCCTTAACTTGCAGGAAGAACAGGCGCTGGGTGATGTCCTGGATCAATTCTTCAGATACATCCTCAGGGTAAAACTTGGCCCGGAACTTGAAGACCAGGGGGCTTTCCTTCCGCACATCCTGCGCAGTCACCTGGGAATAATAAGAGGTTATGGGCTCTCAAAAAAATAGATTTTGGCTGTAGGGTGGGAAGAGACACTGAAACGTCATCAATTTGGGTAATACCAAAGAGCCAGGTGTCAACTGTTCTGGTAATTCAGAAAAGAGATACATTGGTTTCACTTGGGGACCCAATCCCATGTCTGTAATTCCTTCCTTTTGCAGCTTCGTTACTGAAATGACCAATGACCCACTAATGTTCATAAGCCTTCAAGCTCCAACCGTATTACAATATATCCAACTTCCCCCAAATTTTGAGGTTAGGCTTAAGAAAGCTCCTCTTTTAAGTATCCTCCAACATCATAAGTTAGCAAGTTATAAAAAAAAAAAGTAAGTATCTTATCAGATCTCTATAATTTTCAGATTTTTTCCCATTATATGGATTTTTATTTCTTTTTTTATAATAGTTTATTGTCAAATTGGTTTCCATATGACACCCAGTGCTTCTCCCTACAAGTGCCCCCCCTCCATGACCATCCCCCCTCCCCCTCCTTGGACACTGGCCATTCTCACTGTTAAAGTTAAACGTGGAGACAGAGCAAGAGCTCTGACATGGCTGAGTCCTATGCCTTTATTCTGATCTAGTGGTCAATGGATCACCCCATGAAAAACAAAGCTCAAGATTTGCCAGCTAGCACATGTTAGCCCATGAATAACACATGATGGATAAATGAATTGTAAACCCAACAATGGGGTAAGCAGTTACCTTCTTATTGAGTTTCAGCCAAGTAGAGAAACTTTTAGTGTCCTGATATTGCAGACCAAAGAACCAAACTTCCCTCAGGCCAATGGTTTTCACCACCTAGAAGAGAAACAAAAAGCAACAACTAATTGAATGCCTACTTTGTGCCAGGCACAGAGGACACAAACGTCCAACATGGTCCCTGATTTAACTTATTTTTTCTTCCAAGTTTTTATTTATTCATTTATTCATTTATTTTAAATAGTTTATTGTCATATTCATTTCCATATAACACCCAGTGCTCTTCCCCACAAGTGCCTCCTCCATTACCACCACCTCTTTCCCCCCCTCCTCCTTCCCCTTCAGCCCTAGATTCGTTTTTGGTATTCAATAGTCTCATGATCTGCGTCCCTCTCTCTCCCCAACTCTCTTTCCCCCTTCCCCTCCCCATGGTCCTCCATTAGGTTTCTCCTGCTCTCCTGTTAGACCTCTGAGTGCAAACATATGGTGTCTGTCCTCCTCCGCCTGGCCTATTTCCCTTAGCATGACACCCTCGAGGTCCATCCACTTTGCTACAAATGGCCAGATTTCATTCTTTCTCATTGCCATGTAGTCCTCCATTGTATATATATACCACATCTTCTTGATCCATTCATCAGGCGATGGACATTTAGGCTCTTTCCATGATTTGCCTATTGTTGACAGTGCTGCTATGAACATTGGGGTACATGCGCTCCTATGCATCAGCACTTCTGTATCCCTTTGGAAAATCCCTAGCAGGGCTATTGCTGGGTCATAGGGGAGTTCTATGGATAATGTTTTGAGGAGCCTCCACACTGTTTTTCAGAGTGGCTGCACCAGTCTACATTCCCACCAACAGTGTAGGAGGGTGCACGTTTCTCCACACCCTCGACGGCATCTATAGTCTCTTGATTTGTTCATTTTAGCCACTCTGACTGGCATGAGGTGGTATCTCAGTGTGGTTTTGATTTGTGTTTCCATGATGATGAGTGATGTTGAGCATCATTTCATGTGCCTGTAGGCCATCTGGATGTCCTCTTTAGAGAAGTGTCTGTTTATGTCTTCTGCCCATTTCTTCACTGGGTTATATGTTTTTCGGGTATGGAGTTTGGTGAGTTCCTTGTAGATTTTGGATACTAGCCCTTTATCTGATATGTCATTTGCAACTATCTTTTCCCATTCTGTCGGTTGTCTATTAGTTTTCTTGATTGTTTCCTTTGCCTTGCAGAAGCTTTTTATCTTGATGAGGTCCCAAGAGTTCAGTTTTGCTTTCATTTCCTTTGCCTTTGGGGATGTGTCAAGTAGAAAATTGCTGCAGTTGAGGTGAAGGAGGTTTTTTCCTACTTTCTCCTCGAGGGTTTTGATGGTTTCCCTTCTCACATTCAGGTCCTTCAGCCATTCTGAGTTTATTTTTGTGTATGGTGTAATAAAGTGGTCTAGTTTCATTCTTCTGCATGTTGCTGTCAGTTCTCCCAGCACCACCTGCACTCTTCTTTCCATTGGATACTCTTTTCTACTTTGTCAAAAATTAATTGGCCTTACATTTGTGGGCCATGTTCTGGGTTCTGTCTTCTGTTGCATTGGTCTATGTGTCTGTTTTTGGCCAATACCATACTGTCTTGATGATGACAGCTTTGTAGTAGAGACTAAAGTCTGGGATTGAGATGCCTCCCATTTTGGTTTTCTTCTTAAATATTACTTTGGCTATTTGGGGTCTTTTGTGGTTCCATACAAATTTGAGGATAGCTTATTCTAGCTTTGAGAAGAATGTTGGTACAACTTTGATGGGGATTGCACTGAATGTGTAGATTGCTTTGAGTAGTAATGACATTTTCACAATGTTAATTCTTCCGATCCATGAGCATGTCTTCTTCAATTTCTTTCATAAGTTTTCTATAGTTTTCATCATATATGTCTTTTACATCCTTGGTTAGGTTTACTCCTAGGTATTTCATGGTTTTTCGTGCAATTGTGAACGGGATCAGTTTCTTGATTTCTCTTTCCGCTGCTTCGTTATTGGTGTATAGGAATGCAACCAATTTCTGTACATTGATTTTGGTTTTTTTAAAATTTTTAAATGTTTTTTATTTATTTTTGAGAGACAGAGAGAGACAGAGCATGAGCATGGGAGGGTCAGAGAGAGGGAGACACAGAATCAGAGGCAGACTCCAGGCTCTGAGCTAGCCATCAACACAGAGCCTGATGCGGGGCACAAACCCACAAACCGTGAGATCATGACCTGAGCCGAAGCCAGACGCTTAACTGACTGAGCCGCCCAGGTGCCCCTGTACATTGATTTTGTACCCTGCAGCTTTACTGAATTCATTGATCAATTCAAGTTAGCTAACATATAGTGTAATATTGGGTTCAGGAGTAGAGTTTAGTGCTTTATCATTTATATAACATCCAGGGCTAATCACAAGTACCACCTTAGTGCCCATCAATCATTTAACCCATCACCCCACTCACCTCCCCCCTAGCAACACTCAGTTTGTTCTCTATAGTTAAGAGTCTCTTCCTGACTTATTTCGCTTTGCATGACAGAGAAGGACAGATACCATATGTTTTCACTCATAGGTCTAACAGAAGAAACCTAACAGGGGACCATGGGAAGGAGAAAGGGGGGGAAAGAGTTAGGGAGAGGGAGTGAGGCAAAGCATGAGAGACTCTTGAATACTGAAAATAAACTGAGAGCTGAGGACGGAGGGGAAAAGGGAAGGGGGTGATGGTCATGGAGAGGGGCACTTGTGGGGAAGAGCACTGGGTGTTATATGGAAACAAACTTGGCAATAAACTATTAAAAAAGTCTCTTATGGTTTGCCTCCCTCTCTGTTTTTCTATTATCTTATTTTCCCTTCCCTTCCCAATGTTCATTTGTTTTGTTTCTTAAATTCCACATATGAGTGAAATCATATGGTATCTGCCTTTTTGTGACTGACTTATTTCACTTATATTAAACTCTAATTCCATCCACATTGCTTCAAATGGCAAGATTTAATTTTTTGGTGGCTGACTAATATTCCACTATATATATCTACATTTCTATATGTCAACATCTATCTAGATGTATCTACTTATATCTATACCTATATCTATCACATCTTCTTTATCCATTCATCAGGGATTGGTCCCTGACTTTATTTTTTTTATTTTTAAAAAAGCTTATTTATTTATTTTGAAAGAGACAGCACAAGTGGGAGAGTGGCAGAGAGAGAGGGAGACAGAGAATCCCAAGCAGGCTCTGCACTGTCAGCACAGAGTCCAACATGGGGCTCAAACTCACAAAACCATGAGATCATGACCTGAGCAGAAACCAAGAGTTAACCAACTGAGCCACACAGGTGGCCCTCGTCACTGACTTTAAAGTACATAAGGTGTCCAGGGTCTGGCAAGGAAATACACTTGAGCAGCAGTCAAGAAATGATATCAGCATCTCTTTTGCAGAAGGTACTTCTGCTGATGTTGGGAACAGGTCTATTACTTATAAACCACTACCACACATCAAAAACGTTATATCCATTATCTCCTTTGATTTTCACAAGCCCTGTGATATATTTACAATTAGCCTCATTTTATAGTGAAAATAAGGTTGCAAGAAGTGAAGGTTCAGTTAGTGAGTAGCACAGTGAGGTCTGTTTGACTCCAAACCCATTCAAATTCAGTGCTTTCTGCTACTTCTTCCCTCAATGATGTTGCGTGCCTTTCCATTCCCAGGATGAATTAAAGGCTGGAAGTAGAGATTGTTGGTTTAACTCCTATATCTTGTTCTTCTGGATTTCTCCTTTATCGTTAGCAAGTAGGAATACACCAACACTCTTTTAACTGAGTACCATTTACAATGCCCAAGAAATAATGTTTGGGGAGACATAACAGGCATTGTGGTATTTCTATACTCCAAAGATATGCTGTGTCTGGGTGCTTCAGTGCTTGTTTCCAGCCCTGATTAGAGGTTATTCATGATTCTCATTACCATTTCACACAGGGTGAAAGAGAGTAAAAACATGGTGAGTACCTCAGTATGTATAGTAGCTAGGGGCCCCTTGTAATGTGGGTCTCTTGGCTGAGCAATGGGTAGGAAAAGGAGGGCAGCTTTGGAGATGGGATTTGTTTTCCGATCCCTGACATTCGCATGTTAATAATTCTGGCTGGCAGTTGAACCCCAGAATTTCTATCATTGGAAATGGAGGCAATAAAGTTGAGCCACATCCTAATAGATTATGCTGACTACCTTCTTTATTTTTTCTTTTCCTTGAGGCGTGGGCAGGGGAGATAGGAGAGTGAGGTGAAGAAATGTACCTGGATATAGAAACAGGAAAGAACCCAATATTTCTAATGTGCTTCCTTGTGAATAAGTCATATTTCAAATAATATCATGATCTCAAATAATATCATGATCTCAAAACACACACACACACACACACACACACACACACACACACACTATATCCACAAAGTTTCTACTATGAACCAAAAACCAGGCCCCAAAGTCACTCTCAAAGTTTGCAATCTAGAGCTTCAGAGGCCCCAAGGAAAAAGTATTTCATATCTATTAAGTAACTCTTATGTACCAGGTACTGAACACTGAACAACACTGAGATAGCTATTATCTCCATTTTATAAATGAAGAAACAAAAGCTTAGGGGGCAACCTGCCTACAACCATAGAGCCTAGACTAGAATCCTGATGTGTATGACACTAAAATCTTTCTTTTCTAGCATGCTCTCTTTTAATTACAAGGACTCATAGGGGTTTAGGAGCCCTAGGTTTCCCAAGTGACTAACTGCCTTATCTCTTTTGCCCACCCATCCCATTAAGGCAATGAGCTTTGTCCATCTGTGCATCTAGATATGGTTTCTGGCTTTCCCACTAGGCTCAGTCAACAACCACTTTGGAGAGAAGTCATATATATCCCCAAGTCATCAACCTTCATTGCTCACTGGGGCATGCATGGTGGTCACCTTTCTCTTTCATAGCTTGAATCGGGCATCAGGAAACCTGAGTGAAAGTCTCACCTGTCTCTAATTTGCTATATGATTCTAATGCAGCATAGTTCCTTCTCTGGGACTTAGCTTGCTCATCTATCCAGCTTTCCCATCTACTACAGCTCATGTGGCTTAAATAGCCTCTTTCTTACCTCATGCTCATTCTAATTAGGCTTATTGGTAAATGACTAAGAAATACTGTCCCATTTTCCACCTACCTCTTGATGACTTGGGTAACAAGGAACATATTTAGAAAAGAAAAGTTGTGGGGGGGCATGGGTTAAGGAATGATCAAAAGACTTCCAAGGTTCAAAGGCAAGGTGAGTCCCTGAGCCTAAGTAAATAGGCAATAGAAATTGCCTATAGGTTTTAAATGGAGAATACAAAATGCTCATGTTGAAATGTGATATTGGCTTTTTTTGAGGATAGAGGGGGGCATTTATTTACATGCACTATTATTTAAAGCACTATTATCTCATCCTTGATCAAAGATAGAGCTCAATGAACAGTTCTGATGATTTCATGGAGTTGCAGAAAAATAGTGGGTACAAACGCAATTTGTGGGTAGAAGTAAGTCAGCCCCAGGAGAGAGAGACACACTGAAGATGCAGAAGATAGACCATTAGGGCCAGGAGGCTAGGTCATGGGGTGGCAGACTGGTATAGACTGGTAAGGCCACAAGTTGCCTGTACCAACTGTAGAGGCTCAGAGACACCAGAATTAAAAGGGAATAAAGCAGGTACAGACTACTTAGCCAATTGTAAAGGTCTCAGGTGTGAACTCCTTAGCTTTGTTTTGTACCACATTGTTTCACTAGAAGAATGGGTAGGGGTGTAATAAGAGGAAGATCACTGGACTCAAAATAGTTCTAGGATCAGGAGTATCTCTGAGGTGAAGTTGGACAAATAGCAGCTAAAGAGATATCAACAGTGTGGAGGCTCCTCAAAAAACTATCGATAGAACTCCCCTATGACCCAGCAATAGCCCTGCTAGGGATTTACCCAGGGGATACAGAAGTGCTGATGCATAGGAGCACATGTACCCAATGTTCATAGCAGCACTGTCAACAATAGGCAAATCATGGCAAGAGCCTAAATGTCCATCACCTGATGAATGGATCAAGAAGATGTGGTGTATATATATACAATGGAGTACTATATGGCAATGAGGAAGAATGACATATGGCCATTTGTAGCAAAGTGGATGGACCTTGAGGGTGTCATGCTAAGCGAAATAAGTCAGGCAGAGAAGGATAGATACCATATGTTTGCATTCATAGGTCTAACAGGAGAGACCTGGCAGGGGACCATGGGGAGACGAAGGAGGAAAGAGAGTGGGGGAGAGTGAGAGACAGAGATCAAGGGAGACTACTGAATACTGAAGATAAACCATGGACTTGAAAGGGGAGGGGGAGGGAGGGAGGGGGTGATGGTCATGGTGGGGGGCACTTGTGGGGAGAAGCACTGGGTGTTATCTGGAAACCAATTTGACAATAAACTATTAAAAAAAAAACAAAAAAAAAAACCCAAAAATAAAGTGATATCAAAAAACAAAAACAAAACCAAAAAGATTTCAGGATCAGTATAGAATTGTAATCTCTCTGAGCTCTGCCTTTTCCTTTATGAATACAGAGAAATCAGACGCATATAAATTTTCCATTTCCTTAGGCTCCAGGGCTTTGGGAAGATGAGCAACATTTCTCAGCCTCCAATGAAATCCCAAAGTGAGGAAATGAGGGTGTGGAGGGAAGGAAATATGATCTAAAGTCAGAATTCAGACTGAAAAAGAACAAAGAATAAAATAAATGACCCCTAGAATCCAGGCTATAAGGAAACCTCCAATTAAGGTCCACAGGTTACTGAGAACCATTTGCTCTGGCAACTCTTGTCTCCAAATGAGGCCAAGCTTCACTTGCTTCCAGCTTTGCTTCCAGCTGAAACTTGCACTACAGAGAAAAGGGAAATCCCATTTTCTAGGGGGAAAGAGTATCTAAGTCCTGGTTCCAGGAACAACATCTGTAGCTACAGTGACTAGGATACTTACCGTTCCACTCTGAGAAATGGTTCCATTTCTGATAAAAAGATTCCTTCTTGGTTCCCTGTGACCCCAGACTGCCAACATATCAGGCCTGTGCTAACACTTCTCAAAGCTGCCATGGAATAAATCCATAAGCAGTAGAAAATAATAAATACATATACCCAGGGAACACAAAGGGTAATATATCCCAGAGGATGTAAATAGATGGCTACAAGCTGGAATTTCTTTGCAGCCTCAGGTTTAATCTCAATCACATGTGCACATTTTTACCATCTACTCCTTAAATGTTTTAATAATGAAATAGATAACATCTACAAGTAAAATTGATGCTCCAAGATACTAAATCAAATTCATCTCACAGCTCTGTGTACCTCCTAAAACCTGTCATATACACCTATATATACACTGACTGTGAATTCTATTGAGCCACACAACACAAACTCCCACAACAGACTGTGGAGCATTATAGAATCCAAGCAGAAATCTTTGCTAATTGCTAGGAGCATCTGAATGTAAGAAAGAACCCTCTTGTCTCTTCTATGCATGTGAAGGATGTTTACATCTGAGATCTATGGAAGAGAGGGGAGATCAGGTAAATTCTGGAGCCCAGAGACCTCCTTCCCATATCCTCCATGCATCTATCTGAGTAATCCAACAAGTGATGTAATTAGCCACTTCAGAAGCCCAGAGCAGGATTGGGAAGCAGGGATGGAGCTTCAAATGGAAAACTGCATGAAAAATTATGTGCAAAACTCTGTCAATGCCCAAACACATGAGACCCACTGAGATCCCATTATAGGCTTGGCAGAAGCTGCATTAATCATCCACCTGAAAGCAGATCAATACACAACTGAAAAGTTCTAGTAGGGACTGCTAACAATGCTGTTTGTACTGTCCTACACTGCCTGTGTTCAAGTAGCCATCTGCTCTATAGGATAGAACACACTCAGCTAGGATCCTAAGTTTAGGGACAAATTTCCTCCACTCAGAACAGGGGAAGAAAGGGGAGGTCCCAGAGGATATAGCTGGCAAAAGGCACTGGAAAAACTGGAAGTGATATATGCCTTGATTCAATCCACTATACCACTTTCTAGCTATCTGACCTTAAACAGATCTTTCCCCCCTTCTAAGCCTCTGTCCGTCATGTATAAGTTGGGGATATTACTATTATAATAATAAATGTTAGTTATTTTATAAAATAAAAATGGAAGAAATAGAATAAAATGTTGTTGCCTTCAATGCAGAGTCCACAAATCCTAAGGATTTTACTGAGCCAGAAAACCTTCCTGATTTAATGGCTCTTTATCTGAACTCCCAGGGCAATTTCTATTACTTATTTAGCCCTTAATAAGAACACCAACATTCAAATATCTGCTGTATATCAGACACTTATTTGAGGATTAAATAAGACTATAAAATTTGTGAAATTAGTTTGATTACCACTTTACTGAGAGGAGTAAAGTCCTAAGAGGCTAAATGAGCCATCCAAGGTCACGAAGAATTTGAACCCAAAGCTAATACCAAATCCCAAGCTTTATACACTGTGTATCACCTCTGTACACAACCTGAACCTCAAGGGTATTTCATTCTATCTGGAGAGAAAGTTGCATTTACTTTTCTCTGCTTCTATAGGCAAGAACTCCAAGTTACTTAAAGGCAGAGATGGTTTTTGATAGGTCTAGAGATTTTTCTTGAGACACAGTAGACCTTCAATCAACAGTAAATCAGTCAATAAACAAATGAATGCTCTGAGATTTCACCTTTCTTGTAGAGCTCAAAATATTAAAGGGAAGGGGCTGGTTAAGCTAGATGCCTTGGCTAGGGTGGAGCCAGGCAAAGGGCCAAAGTGAAACTCATGGTGGCAGCACTGCCCCTTAGTGGCATCTACATAATCAAGAGCATTTTTGGATGGGCACTTAGGTGGCTCAGTCACTTGAGCATCCAACTCTTGATCTTGGCTCAGGTCATAATCTCAGGGTTCATGGTTTTGAGCCCCACATCAGGCTCTGTGCTCACAGTGCAAAGCCTGCTTGGGATTCTCTCTCCCTCTCTCTCTGCCCCTCCCCTGCTCATGCTCTCTCTCTCAGCTTTTCTCTAAATAAATAAACTTTAAAAAAGCCCTTGGAAGAACCTCAGGCTTTAGAAATGGTGGTAGGTGACAGAATTGCTATAGAAAAACATGTTCTTATCACTCCCTAGCTGTGTGCACACTCACAAGAACAAAACAAAGGTAAACGGAGAAACTATGGACCACACTTCCCTTTCCCATCAGGTCTTGTGTCTCCTCAAGGTATGACTTCCCATTGTTGCCTGTTATTTATTACTGGTGTCAAAGAGGGTGCTTCCTCTTCAATTAGCTTCCTCTCTAGTCATTGGCCAGACAACTTCTGGGTTTCAGAATGGCCCCAGAGTTTTGGTCAATTCCTCCCAAGGAATTCCTCCCAGCTCCTTCCTCCTAGGCCCCAATTCCACCAGGAGGGCCTCCTTGAATAACAGGTCTCAAAGCCCAGATGGAACGGACTCCTTCCCTTATGAATCACCAAGTTAGAAGGAAAAGATCATATCCCACAATAGCCTGTGGAAACATACCTGTATGGATTCCCATCCAGTTCTCCACTAACCCTAAAAGTGCCAGATGTTCAACTCCTTTTTCCTCTTTTCTTTTTTTTTCCATAATATTTTATTGTCAACGTGTTTTCCATACAACACCCAGTGCTCTTCCCCATAAGTGCCATCCACCATCACCACCACTTCTTTTCCCCCCTCCCCCTTCCCCTTCAACTCTCAGTTCATTTTCAGCATTCAATAGTCTCTCAAGTTTTACGTCCCTCTCTCTCCCCAACTCTCTCTCCCTCCTCCGCTCCCCTGTGTTCTGCATTAGGTCTCTACTGTTTTCCTGTTAGACCTATGAGTGGAAACATATGGTATCTGTCCTTCTCTGCCTGGCTTACTTCGCTCAGCATGACACCCTCAAGGTCCATCCACTTTCCTACAAATGGCCATATGTCATTCCCTCTCATTGCCATATAGTACTCCATCGTGTATATATACCACATCTTCTTGATCCATTCGTCAGGTGATGGACATTTAGGCTCTTTCCATGTTTTGCCTATTGTTGACATTGCTGCTATGAACATTGGGGTACATGTGCTCCTATGCATCAGCATTTCTGTCTCTCTTGGGTAAATCCCCAGCAATGCTATTGCTGGGTCATAAGGGAGTTCTATGGATAGTTTTTTGAGGAACCTCCACACGGTTCTCCAGAGCAGCTGCACCAGTTTACATTCCCACCAACAGTGTAGGAGGGTGCCCGTCTCTCCACACCCTCTCCAACATCTATAGTCTCTTGATTTATTCATTTTAGCCACTCTGACTGGCGTGAGGTGGTATCTCAGTGTGGTTTCAATTTGTGTTTCCCTGATAATGAGTGATGTTGAGCATCGTTTTATGTGTCTGTAGGCCATCTGGATGTCCTCTTTGGAGAAGTGTCTGTTCATTTCTTCCTCCCATTTCTTCACTGCATTATTTGTTTTGTGAGTGTGAAGTTTGGTGAGTTCCTTGTACATTTTCGATATTAGCCCTTTATCTGATATGTCATTTGCAACTATCTTTTCCCATTCTGTCCGTTGCCTATTAGTTTTCTTGATTGTTTCCTTTGCCTTGCAGAAGCTTTTTATCTTGATGAGGTCCCAAGGGTTCAGTTTTGCTTTAATTTCCCCTGCCTTTGAGGATGTGTCGAGTAGGAAATTGCTGCAGTGGAGGTCTAGGAGGTTTTTCCCTACTTTCTCCTCGAGGGTTTTGATGGTTTCCTGTCTAATATTCGGTCCTTCAGCCATTTTGAGTTTATTTTTGTGTATGGTGTAAGAGAGTGGTCTAGTTTCATTCTTCTACATGTTGCTGTCCAGTTCTCCCAGCACCACCTGCTAAAGAGGCAGTCTTTTTTCCATCGGATACTCTTTCCTGCTTTGTCATAAATTAATTGACTGTACATTTGTGGGCCCAGCTCTGGGTTCTCTATTCTATTCCATTGGTCTATGTGTCTGTTTTTGTGCCAATAACATACTTTCTTGGTGATGACAGCTTTGTAGTAGAGGCTAAAGTCTGGGATTGTGATGCCTCCCGTTTTGGTTTTCTTCTTCAATATAACTTTGGCTAATCGGGGTCTTTTGTGGTTCCATACGAATTTGAGGATAGTTTGTTCTAGTTTTGAGAAGAATATTGGTGCAACTTTGATGGGGATTGCATTGAATGTGTAGATTGCTTTGGGTAGTAATGACATTTTCACAATGTTTATTCTTCCGATCCATGAACAGGGAATGTTTTTCCATTTCTTGGTGTCTTCTTCAATCTCTTTCATAAGTTTTCTATAGTTTTCATCATATAGGTCTTTTACATCCTTGGTTAGGTTTACTCCTAGGTATTTGATG
>PISW01013861.1:0-23985 GCA_004023785.1 Mungos mungo
GGGGCGCCTGGGTGGCTCAGTTGGTTAAGCCTCCGACTTCGGCTCAGGTCAGATCTCACATTCGTGGGTTCGAGCCCCGCGTCAGGCTCTGTGCTGACAGCCAGCTCAGAGCCTGGAGCCTGCTTCTGGTTCTGTGTCTCCTTCTCTCTCTGCCCCTCCCCCTCTCATGCTCTGTCTCTCTCTGTATCAAAAATAAATAAAACATTTAAAAATTTTTTTTAAAAATTAAAAAAATAATAAGGTTCAGTGTATGTGTAGAGAAGACCCAGGAAATGATAGTTTCTGTTTCCAGTGAGATGATAAATCTTTCCTTATTTTTTTTTTTTTTAATTCACATCCAAGTTAGTTAGCATCTAGTGCAATAATGATTTCAGGAGTAGAATCCAGTGGTTGATCCCATGTGGCATACCTTTACTTTTTAAAATCTCTGGTCTGTCTTGAAATGCCATTGATCGTACAATTCAGCCTCCTTCACCTGTCGCCACTAAGTCTGACCAGCCTTTTTTTCCTTCAGCTATTAAAATATAAAACCATAAGGAAAACAAATTTTCGCATAGCCTAGGATTCTGAGGTTAAACATAAAAAAGGAAGAAAAGTTTGAAGTTAACTATATAAAACTTTTTCTTTCTTTACTGCTTTTGGATTTCACGAACTTCATTAATCTCCAATTTCTTTTTGTTTGTATCTGCGTATTTTCCTTTTGGGAGAAAATTGGTTAAAAAGCAAGTTAAAACAACTGTAATCAATGATTTATAGTTAGTCACTTAATGTCAGTCTCTCCAACTAGTATATTACACACTTCAAGCAGAGGCGTATTTATCTTCTATCCCTTCTGTAGCTTTGCTGATGGGGCACATTACTCAGCACTAAGTAAACACTCATTAACATAGATTTTTATATATAATATAGCATTCTCAGGATTTTTATAACTTAATTTATCTTTTGGAATTATGGGGGAATGTTAACATCGTTCAGATCAACCTGGAGTGATTAGGTTTTTATTATGTGATTACTCTATATAATAATGTCAGAGAACACCTTTCTAAACCTATTATCTGAATCAGAAACTAAAAGGGAGGAAAAGAATAAAATTTAAAGGCTGCTGTAGCACAGATGAGCTGCATTTAGAGATTACTGGAACTGAACAGGTAGATTTAGGTGGAAAATAGAAATTCTGAAAAATGTAATTGTTGAAATAGAAACCGCAGTAGATTTAATGGCTTAAGTTGCAAATTAAATACAGCTCAAACAAATTTGTGAACTTTAAAATGTACCTGAAGTATTAAAGCAGAGATAAATATTTAAAAAATATTTTACTGTGTATTCTTACATTAGGAAAGTGACAGAGAATATGGAAGAATTACTAAGAGGAACACAGCTTAGACTGAGAAGGTCTCAGGTATGCTCACCTGGGGAACCAGAAGGGGATGATGGAGGGGTGACATCGGAGAGCCAATAACTGTAGCTTTTCTAGAACTGAAGGAAAACCCTGACTTCACAAATTCAGGAAGTACAGCATCTCCAAAACAATATATGAGGTAAATATTTTTATTAAAAATTTTTTTAAATGTTTATTTTTGAGAGAGAGAGAGAGAGAGAGCGAGCGAGCATGAGCAGCGCAGGGGTAGAAAGAAAGGGAGACACAGAATCCGAAGCAGGCTTCAGGCCCTGAGCTCACAGCACAGAGCCAACGTGGGGCTCGAACTCGCAAACCATGAGATCATGACCTGAGCTGAAGTCAGACACTTAACTGACTGAGCCACCCAGGCGCCCATATGTAAGATACATTTTAAGTATTAAACATATGTTTACATATATTAAATGAAAAAAATCTGTATTGCTGTGTAGATGCAATATACAGCATCTGTGAAACCACAGAGCCCTAAAGGGAAAGAGAAGATCTCAAATGTATCCGGAGAGAAAGGACAAAGAATGGCCGTTCAAATGTGAGCAGACCTCTCCCTCACAAATATATAAGCCAAAATATAGTAAAATAGATCTTCAAAGAAGTGCTGCAGGAAAAAATATTGCCAATCTAGGCATATCTGGGCAAAACTGTTTTTAGAAACTTAGGCAAAATAAAAAAATATAACTGAAACCAAAGAGTTTATCGACATGAGGCTTTTGCACTAAAGGAACTTTTAAAAGATGAATTGAAGGGGAAACAAGTCCCAAATGGATGACCTTAGGTTAGAAAAGTTACGATGATCAGATACAAGTAATATTATGTATTAAACTATCATTGTTTATGTAAAATCATTTTGGAAAAGTCAAATTTGGTTATCGAAAATAAAGGCAGAGCTAGGATATTCTGAGTACCATATTTGGATGCAATGCCCTTTGAGCTGGAGGTAAGTAATTGGTTTTAAAGTTCTCAAGTCCATGTGAGGGGATCCAAGATCTTGTTTTGCTTTCTTACATTAAATATTCATGGGAAAATTCAAAGTGACCCTTTATACAATAGAGTTGCTAAGTTTCAAACCATTGGGAAAGAGGAGGTAACAAAGAAAAAAACATTAAAAATGAGGCAAATAAAAAATGAAGGCAACCCCCCCCCCAAGTCATACATATAGAAACAAAGTTAAATGTAAAAAAAAAAATCTAAATGTATCAATAGAAAAGTTGCCAAACTTTTGGGGCACCTGGGTGGCTTGGGTTCAGGTCACGATCTCACAATTCGTGAGTTTGAGCCTCCTGTTGGATTCTGTGCTGACAGCTCAGAGCCTGGAGCCTGTTTCAGTTTCTGTGTCTCCCTCTCTCTCTGCCCCTCCTCTGCTCATGTTGTATCTCTCTGTTTCTCAAAAATAAACATGTTATTAAAAGAAAATGTAAAGAAAGATTACCGAACTTTTGAGTAAAAAAAAAAGATACTTAAAAAAAAATAAAACAAAATTGTGTTACAAACTACTAAAAGGAATCATACCTAGCACATAAGGTCACGGAAAGGATGAAAGTAAAATGATAGAAAATGATCACCAGGGCAAAGACCAAAGAAGAGTGAAGAGGGCTATTGTAATGTCACACAAAGTAGATAAAGTGTTATTAGAGATAGATGAAGTCAACTAATTAAATATAGATAATTTAACAAATTCATCATCACAGTAGGATTTCAAAACATGGAACATAAAAAATCCATAAAGTGGGTCTTGACAAATGTCAAATACTAGGTATTTTGCAGACTCCATTCTGTAGCCCCTTATCAGTCAGAGTCATTTTAGGAGAATAGAAATCATGGTGAGTAATTCAGAGGCAACCCGACAGAGAGATTTGCTTGCATACATGCCAGAAGGCTGAAAGAAACCGAAGAGGTGAGGTGAACTCAGATTTGTTACTGTGGAGATTGGCCCCCACTGGCCAATTTTAACAGGAAGACTGGAGACAAGGGAGTCTGGGAAATGTAGTCCCCTGGCTCCAGGACCCCCACCAAAGAGCTGAGGGAAAAGAAGTAAAATAATTGACCCAGACCCAGTGCATTTAAAGCAGAAGTTAGTAATAAACAGGAAAAAACCATGTATTTTAAATTTAAAGATGCATACATGGTTCTAGAACTCATGGGCCAAACCAGAAATCACAATGAGAGTTCATAAATAACTGAGAACTGAACACTGATATTTCTATCAAAACTCACAGAATGAAGTAAAACGTGAACTGTTTTTAAGGAGACATAAAATGCTTTAAATGCTTATTTTAGGGAAGAAGAGAGAACAAAAATAATGAGCTTAGCAGTCAGCATACATTTTATAAAAACAGCAGAGCAGTCATTCCCCTAAAGTAGAAGGAAGGAACTTGTGAAGATAAGAGCAAGTATCTGTGAAATAGAAAATAAAGAGGACAAATGGGCCATAAAGTTGTTGTTTTTAAAAGACTAATGAAGTAGTCTTATGGCTTGATAGATATAGGATAAAAAAAATAGTGGAGTTAAACTATATTAGCAGTGCAAAGGGGGAATATAACTACAGATTTAGAAGAGATGAAAAAATGCTATGAATAACTGTAGGGCACTTTGAAGACTTAGATGAAATGTAAGAGTTTCTAGAACACCATGATTTACAGAATTGTCAGGAAGAAATAGTCAAAGTTAGATAAAGAAACCAGACTCAGAAAGCTTTGAACGTTGCCCTCTACCAACCTCTCAAGGAAGAGGTCATTCCAATCTTGTACAGATTCTTCGAGAAAATAGGGTAAAGAGACTATGCCTTGGAGAGGACAGAGCAAGAGCAGTGCTAGCAAATAGTGAATCCAGGTGAAAAAGTGTGGATTTGGATTTCCACTTCACTTCACAATGAAAATCAGTTGTCAGTGGATATCAAATCTAAATGTGAAGAGTAAATCTTAAGCATTTTTGGAAGATGCAATGGGAGAATTTTCAAATTAAGAATTTGATTGTAATCACATTTGATGTATCAGAACTAAGAACTTTAGTTCACCAAATTATCCCATAAATAAAAGACACGCAATACGTTGGAAGAAGGTAATCCTAATAGTTACAACTGAAAAGGATTTAGCTCCCTGAAAATATCAAGAATATCTACAAACGTAAAAGCAGTTCAACAGAAAATGGGTGAAAACAAACTCGTAGGGCCGGTGGACGTATTCTCCAATATAATCCAATAAGCAGGAGATGCAAGTTTATACCACACTGAGCTACTTAATGTTTCTGATTCACTAGATTGGTGAAGATTAATCTGTTCATACCATGTATTGGTGTGTCTGTGGATCAGCTTTTCCATTTTGCTAGTGGAGGTGTAAGTAGATAACTACCATCCTAGAAAATCATTTGACATGAACTAGACAAGTTAAAAATAATTAGACTCGATGAACCAGTATTTCTTCTTCTAAGGATGTACTGTAAAGGAGCCCCTTGCACATCTGTACCCAGGACTGTTTACAGGAATGTTTATAGCAGCAGAGTTCTTAACAGCAGAAAAACTGGAACTAACTCAGGTGCCCATTGACATATAATTTGTGTTTTTCTTTTGCACAATGAAATATTTATGCAGCCTTGGGGGGAAAATGTTTGGGACATGCTGCAAAATGGGTAAGCTTTAAAACGTAATGTTGAGGCGTGATAGAAAGCAAGTCCCAGAAAACTGCTTCTCATACTTATTATTATTTTTGTGAAGCTCAGAAACTAGCAAAACTGAATGTGAACATTATGTTATGTTTAAGTCAAATTTTTAATGAAAAGGTTTTGTTGGTTTGCCTGGAAGGCAAGCACTTCAAGGCCATGTGGAAAATGAAATTACCAGGTGTACTTTTATCTTGATCCATCTGACAGGAGTCCATGCTTATCAGAATGATTTCTGCAAGATGTCGTGTGCACGTTCCTTTGTGTTTGATGGGACGAACTGATAGTGGCTGCCTTTAAAACTGAGGCCAAAGTCATCTGGTCCATTTCATGTAGAGTGGGGTTATTTTTAATATAATCTGATGGGGACCATTTCTTCCAAATACTTTTCTTCCTTTCTTTTCTTTTTTTCCAAATACTTTTCTTTCTTTATCCTGCTTTGATTTTCCTCATGTATTTGGTGATCCTTCAGTCATAAATATGGGGGTCTGGTTCGGCAGGTATAAGTAGAATGGTAGGTGGTAGCCTCTTAGGGTGAATGGGCCCAAAGGGGGTCCTCAAACCTCTAGATCCCTTCAGTTAAGATATGTGGTGGGAGAAGGAAGGTTTTCTAAAACCCAGGATGCTTTGTTATCTTTGCCAAGAGGATATCCCAAATGCTGTAGTCTGCGATATTGATACGGTTCCAAAATTTCTTCAGTCTGTGTTCTGTATTAGCTTCCTGCTGCTGCTGTGACAAATTATACCAATCTTGTTGGCTTAAAAGAATGCAAATTCATTCATTTTTTAGCATTTAAGTGCAAGTTAGTTAACATGCAGTATAGTCTTGGTTTCAGGAGTAGGACTCGGTGATTCACCTCTTACATTTGACACCCAGTGCTCATCCCTTAATGCCCACCGCCCATTTAAACCGTTCCCCCGCCCCCCACCTCTCCTCCAGCAGCCCTCAGTTTGTTCTTTGTATTTTTAAGAGACTCTTCTGGTTTGCTTCCCTCTCTGTTCTTTATTTTCCTTCCCTTCCCTTATATTCATCTGTTGTATTTCTTAAATTCCACATATGATATTTGTTTTTTTCTGACTGACTTATTTCACTTAGCATAACACACTCTAGTTCCATCCACATTGTTGCAAATGGCAAGATTTCATTCTTTTTGATCACCCAGTAGTAGTCCGTTGTGTATATAAGCCACATCTTCTTTATCCGTTTGTCAGTCGATGGACATTTGGGGTCTTTCCATAACTGGCCTGTTGTTGATAGTCCTGCTGTAAACATGGGAGTGCGTGTGCCCCTGTGAATCAGCGTTCTGTTAACAGTCTGGAGGTCAGCAGTCTCACTGAGCTAACAAGTAAGGTGTCCACGGGGCTGGTTCCTCCGGACTCTCTTTAGGAGAATCCATTCCCTTTTCTCCTTGGAGAGGCTGTCCTCATTCCTTGCTTTGTGGCTCTTATCACATCAATTTTTTACCCTTGTGTGTCTATCCCTTCTCAGAGCAGTCCTCTAATTTTCCTGCATCCCTCCTACATGGATCCCTTTGATCACATTGGGACTGCCTGAGTAATCCAGGACAACATTCCCATCTTACCACCCTTAACTTAGTCACATCTATAAAGTCCCCTGGACCACGCAAGGGGGCAGGGGTTATTCAGCGATCACATGCACCGTTCCCTGGCACATCGTCTGTAGCCTGTGCAGCTGGGAACTATGATCTGTGTTCATTTGCAGCCAAAGATATTAGTGGGGGCGGGGCGGGGGGGGGCACCTGGGTGGTTCAGTCGGTTAAACGTCTGGCTTTGGCTCAGGTCATGATCTCACAGTTCGTGGGTTCCAGCCCCGCATCAGGCTCTGTGCTGACAGCTAGCTCAGAGCCTGGAGCCTGCTTTGGATTCTGTGTCTCCCTCTCTCTCTGACCCTCCCCTGCTCGCACTGTCTTTGTCTCTCAAAAAAACAAAAACACAAAGATATTAGTGGGAAGTAGAAGAATCAACAGATGTGCCAGGGCTTTTGTGCTGTGCTGTTCCTTCCTCCGCCCTCCCTAACCCTGCTGGTTTTGTGATGGAAGCCTGTAAGTGCCAGGTGACTGCTTGCTTCTCTGTCTTCCTGTGTTAGGAGCCCCTTGTTGCAGTGCTGCATTCCATTTCTAGGCAGTTCCACCAAGTGAAGTGTAAGGGTGAATGGTTATCTATGCTGTGTGAAGAGGCGCTAGTTCAATTCTGGAATTCCTTCATTTTCTCTTGATAAATGTCCTTAATATACCTTAACACCAGGCTCTTCTAGGTCTCCCTGCCATCTCTCTACCTGTTCTCTTATAGGTTATTCTCTTCCCATTCCCTCTCCCTTTTTAAAGTTCACTTAAGTTTTGTTTTGTTTTTTTAGTAATCTCTACACCCATCATGGGGTTCGAACTCACAGCCCCCAGGTCAAGAGTTGCATGCTCCACCAGCTGGGCCAGCCAGGAGCCCCTCTACGCATTCTTTAATGTTGGAGTCCATTGGCCTTATCCTAGCCATTTCTCTTCTCAAACTGAGTAGTTCTTTCTCCTGGAGTTGCCATTTATATTCCCTGACTCTTCAAATCTTTGTTCAGTGTTGGTCTTTCTTTAAAAAGCTAGGCCAATATAGTCAACTACCTCCTCCTCCTCCTACTGGGTGTCTCTCAAAACTTTACAATTCTGTATTTCAGTAAATGACGTAATTACGTAATTCTTGCCATTCTTCCTTATGGAAACACAGGACTCATCCTAGACGTTTCCTTCTTCCACTATTAGCCAATCAAGTTCCAAGGACTTTCTATTCACCTAATTTATTTATTTGACATATATTTGAGTGTGTGCTAACTCTCTTGCACTACCTTAGGCCCTGGGCAAATAAGAGTTAAACTGGAGCCTTCTTTTCTCCCGGGGCTTATATTAAAAACGGTGATGGTCATGGAGGAGGGCACTTGTGGGGAAGAGCCCTGGGTGTTATATGGAAACCAAGTTGACAATAAACTATAAAATAAATAAGTAAATAAGTAAATAAATAAATAAATAAAACTACTAAAAAAAGATGTAACAAATGAATAAGATAACATCATAGGGACAAGTGCTAGGAAAGCAGCAAAACAAGGTGATCAGAAAAATGCTCATTCAGGATTATGGAAGACCTCTGAAGAGGGAGCATTTCTTTTGTTGTAAAATTTGATATATGTACATATTGCAAAATGATTACCACAATAAAATTAGTTAATACTTCCATCACTTCACGTAACTATAGTGTTGTGGTGGTGAGAGCATTTGAGATCTGTCTGAGCGACTTTCCTGGGTATATAACAGTGTTGTTAACTGTAGTCACCATGCTGTACGTTAGATCCCCAAATTTAAGAGGTAACAGTTTGAGACCTGAAATATAAGGAGGCTGCCTTAAAGATCTGGAGGCAGAGCGTTCTCCATACAAGAGGAAGGCAGGGACACATCCGTACATTGGGAAAGACTTTGATATATTGAAAACACAGGAAAAGCCCGATACGACCAGAATGTGGTGGGCGAGCGGCAAGGGTAGGGCAACTGTTCAGATGTGAAGGAAGTGCCAAGTCCTGTGACGCATTGGCAGCCGGTATGGTGGACAGAATGATGCCTCGTCTGAAGATGTCTACGTCCTAATCCCAGAACCTATGAGTGTGCCATTTTATGTGGTGAGAGGGGCTCAGGTGTGACTGGGTTAAAAATCTTGAGATAGGAACATAATTTTAGATTATCCAAGTGGGTCCAACGTTAGTCCAAGGTTCTTCTAATAGGAAACAGAAGTCACAGAGAGTGTGCGTATGTGAGGACTGAAGTCTCGGTCTTTTATAACCTAATCTCAGAAGATACCACATCACTTTTGCCCATTTCTGTTCATTGGGGTTGAGTCCCTAGCTCGAGCCCACACTCAAGGGGAAATGATTACATGACTGGACAATGAGGGGAAGATCTTTGGGAGCCATTTTAGAAGCAGCCTACCATAGCATTTAATACATTATTGTTGACTAATGAATATTAATATTTTACATCTCTTTTTCTGAACGTCTGCTTTTCTAAGCTAGGAATTCTGTGGACTTCTCAAAGCAACATGTCTACTTTTTTAAGCAGGGCCCTCATTGTGAGTGGCCTGCTATTACCATGCATTTAAAAATGTTTATGTGCGGCGCCTGGGTGGCTCTGTCGGCTAAGCGTCTGACTTTAGCTCAGGTCATGATCTCACAGTTCGTGGGTTCGAGTCCTGTGTCATGCTCTGTGCTGACAGCTAACTCAGAGCCTGGAGCCTGTCTTTGGATTCTGTGTCTCCCTCTCTCTCTCTGACCCTTTCCTGCTAGTGCTGTCTATCTCTTTCTCTCAAAGATAAAAGGCATAAAAAAATTAAAAATAAAAAAGTTTATGTATTATTGGGTCACATCCAGGGGATCCTGAGAAGGAATGGATAGATCTGCAGATACAGTTCACCAGGCCTTGAATCTGGAAGGCCTTGCTCTGCATTCAAGGTTTCTCTTCTCTCTTTTAGTGGAATTACTGATATTTCCAAATGTAAAATGTTAAGTTGATGGAAAAACTGACCTTTTGTTCCTTCAGAGAGTTCTCTTTGTACCTCTGAGGTCCGAAGCTGCTTTCATTCAGGTTTTAGTGTTCAAAAATACTTTGTTTTAATTAATCTGGGGGGAAATTTCAGCTTGATTTCAGAGTAGTAGATTTTGACAGAGTCAATCCAGACGATTGAATTCAGTTGCTTTGTGAATTGTGACTTGGAATTTTGGATGTCTGAACTGTGTCAGTAATAATGTATTAACCTTCTGCCATTTAAAAGTAATCAGATTTTATATACCTTTGGGTATGAACTATCAGAGATAGTTTTAAAGATTGTAGAAACATAAAAATTTTACAGTTGCATTTCTGTAAAGATGTTTAACATATACCACTATGACTCTAAATACTTACGAGCATGAAAAGTTGGGAATATAATCTTAGGAAATTGAGGTTTCATTTTTTTATTAGAAATAAATTGCAAATATTTTAGCTCATACTTTAGAAGCCTAGGATGTTTAACTTTGAGATGGTAGGAGAATTTGTTTTGGAACAAGATTAAAATAGTTAATTTTGGTCTGAGTTTCCTCTGTCCACCTAGGGACCATCTTCCTATAAGCAAAGTCATTAAAAGTGTTTGTTTCTTACTGACCAAGAGATTATTTATTATTTTATCATTCATGTTGGCAGAACCTCATATATAACCACAGCTCTGTTTTTCTATTAAAAAAAAGGAATTCATAGTGAAAAATGTTTTTCATAGAAACACGAACATTTTAGGAGGGGAAAGGTTAGCTGTGTTTTATATAAAACTTAGAGAAGAAAAGAATGCGATTTTTTAGATATGCTCCAATTACAATTAGATTTGCACCAATGGCAAATATGATTACAGTACATTAAAATGTCCCAGCTGTGAGGGTAGGAATATAAGCAGATAACTTTTTGTGTTATTATGCAAAGCAGGAAACTAGAACAGTATTTTAAAATATAAAAATATATAAAAGCAAAAAATAAAAAAGTGGGGGGGCACCTGAGTGGCTCAGTCAGTTAAGCACCTGACTCTTGGTTTCAGCTCAGGTCATGATATTATGGTTCCATGAGTTCGAGCCCCGCATCCAGCTTCACACTGATCCTGTGGTGCCTGCTTGGAGTTCTTTCTCTCTCTCTCTCTCTGCCTTTCTCTTTCTCAAAATAAATAAGTTAAATATATGTAACAGTAACACAAACCTACACCTGTGGTTTCAGGTAAAATGCCAGACTCTAAAGAAATGTCTGTAAGATCAAAAATATTAATATTCTTACGCTAGAGTCATGGAATTCACTGTGAGGGGTGCAGCCGCAAAGAAATGTTAGATTTCTTTTCATTTATTACGGGCACTCAGACTCTGTGTATTAGTGGTGGTTTTCAAAGTGTGTCCATAGACCCTGAGACTATTTCCGGTGTCTGCAAGACCAGAACTGCTTTCAGAATAATATTATGATATTTGCTTTTCTCATAGCTCTGGCATTTGCACTGATGAAGAAAAGCAACGGCAGGTCGAACTGCTGGTGTGCTCCTACAAGGCACTGGCGCCAAATGCTACCAGTGTGGCAGCCACCCTATTCTTCCCCAGCATGCACTCCAGTAATAAGTAGATGCCAGTTTTAATTAAGAGTGTGCTTGGTCAGGGGCTCCTGCGTGGTTCTGTCACTTAAGCGTCCAACTCTTGATTTTGGCTCAGGTCACGATCTCATGGTTTTGTGAGTTCAAGCCCTGCACTGGACTTTGCACTTATAGTAAGGAGCCTGCTACTGATTCTCTGCCCCTGCCCTGCTCACATTCTCCCACTCTCTTAAAAAAAAAAAAAAAAGGGTTGAAGCAGTAAAAATAATAAATTGCATTAAAACTCTCACATTGTCTTTTTACTCTCAAATCTTTTTAATGCAGAAGAAATGAGACATGTTCAGAAAGTACTTTTCTGCATATCACAGTTCCTGCCCTGAGGGAAAGCAGTTACAGGATTACGTGCTTGGAAAATGAAACTAGCTACCTTTTTTGGTAGGTTACTGGTTTTTTGTTTGTTTTGTTTATTTAAAAGGATGACTGACAAAGAAACTATGTTTATCCCGTTGGGTGATGTTTGGAAGACATTTCCTCAAATCATCCAAGTGAGCCTGTCACTTCAAAGATGGCAACCAACCATATTGTTGCCAGTGGTAAAATTACAGCTTTCAAGCAGTCACTCAAATTTTGAAATCTTGTATCTGCCACTGGGAGGGTGCCAGCTTCCCCTTAAAGTCTTGTTTGGAAGAGCTCAATGGTGATATTAACAAATGCGTCTTTGTTGTTGTAGTTGTTGCTCTGCCCAAGGGTGTAAACTCAAGCACTGTTTTCTAAATGACTGGGGTGTGATTTTGCAAAATCATACATGGGTAAAAGGGCCTTGTACCATGCGGGAGAGACCAGTCATTGTAATGTAACGGAGGATGAAAGGCCCGTTGGTAAGGCTTCAGAGTTCACATTGCAACTAGCCTCTATAAAAAACTACATCCGCTAGAGTTTTGGTGTAGTGTCAACAAATACTCACAATTAGCTAAAAAGACAACTAAAATATTCTCCTGCTTCCAACCATGAGTCTGTGAGAGGCCTGATTTTCTCCAGTTACTTTAAGCAAAGCAACATATCCCTACAGATCGAATGCAGAAGCACATAGGAAAACTGAGTTATTTTCTTTTCAGCCAGAATTGAAAGATACTTAGACCTTTGTAAAAACAAGACAACTCAGCTTTCTAAATTCTTCTGGAAAATGTTTTATAAGACGTGTTACTTTAACATACTGCTTTTGGAGGGGCTGAAATTTTTATTTATTATTTTTATTTTATATTTTGGTTAACATAGTGCGGTATTGGCTTCAGGAGGAGAGTTCAGTGATTCATCACTTGCATACACTAATCACAACAGATGCCCTCCTTAGTACCCATCCCCCAGCCAGCCCATCCCCCTCTCACCTCCCTCCATCAACCCTCAGTTTGTTCTTTCTTACTAAGATTCTCTTGTGGTTTGTTTCCCTTTCTTTTTGTTCATTTGTTTTGTTTCTTAAACACACAAGGAAAATCATATGATATTTGTCTTTCTTTGATAGACTTACTATGAATTAACAAATTTTGAAAAAAATCTTAGTTTTAATATCCATGCTTCAAATATTAATGAACATAACCCACATAAGAACCTTTGAGGTCCTCAGTGAATTTTACGAGGATGAAGGGGTTCTGAGAACTTCCGGATCAATAATACTTTCAGTTATTAAAAGACCAGTTTAAGACTCCTGTGTCATAGGTCATTTAAATCTAATCTTCTACCTTCCCAAGTGCCAGCCTGGAGGAGTGGAGTTGGGAGTCGGTCCTAGGGCACAGTATGTTCTTTCAACCCCTCATCCTCTCCCCTGCACCCCTTCCCCTGGTGCCCAGCACTCACACACACCTTGGGAGATGGCCTCGTTGACTTCTGGATGGAGATGCAGCTCTTCCAGTGTGTGGGGCTGGGAGAAAAAACAAAGGGGAAAGGGACAGTAGTTTGTACTTAATTATCCATGTTGCTGCTGCTTCTCAGGCTGACACTTACTGGCATCCTTATCTCTTTGTATTAAATGCACGAAAGTTGCATCTCTTCTGAGGTGCACAGTCGGTGTAGCTGGAAGCCTTTTATAGTGCTGGCGGCTGGATGATAATCAAAGCAGCTTAAGCCCAGCTACCTTCAAGTGGGGTCCACTGGACCCTTAGGAAACTCAAGCATTATTTGTAGGCCAAGCAAGAGCCCATCCCCTGCTGCTTCCTTTCTTTATTCTGCCACTGTGCTCATTTCCTGTCTCCGCCTGACTGGAAAGACAGGAAGGGTCAATTAGCTAGTCTGCTGCCTGAGCTGGAGAGCATCGTTCTGGTCTTCATATCTGCACTTCCGTTCTAGAGGAGAGATTCTCTCCGACACCTGGTCTCTATTCACTAGGCTATAGACTCCCTACTCTTTTTCTCTTTTCCTATCTTGATAAGACTATTTTTCTTCCTTTTCACACGTACACAACATACATATCCCATATACATACACATGTAGGGAAGTGGCAGATGGTACTATAGGAATGGGTGATGGTTACAGTTCGATCATGACACCTATATTTCCAGCTTTTGGAAGTTTTCTTCAGAATGCAGGTCCTACCTACCACTTCTTTTCAGCTTTGGCCATAGTCATCGTAGGAGGGCAGGAAGAAGAAAGCAGTCACATTTACCATCCTCTTAAACATAATTCTAGAATGTTCCTGGCTGGCTAGAATAGCAAGCTTCATGTATCCATTTATCATTAGTTAAAACTTTTGAGGTACTATTTTATGTGCGGTATTGGGCCATAAGCAAGGGACATAGTGGTCTACTCTAGGGACACTGTCCCTAGTCGGTGAATTTCATTTTCTAGTAGGACAGGTAAAAGCAGATAAATATGATAAATCTAAAAATATGAAGTCCAATAAGAATAAGTCTGATAAGAATAAGGAGCTATCAGAACTAATAAGGGAGTATGAACTTGATTGGATAGGACTGTTAGGGAATACTTCTTTGTATAAGAGACATCTGATTTGAGACCCAAAGATGAATGCGCATGCCCCCAAGACTCAGGGACATTGCAGGTATAGAGAATGCTTTAATGTGAGATGGACCCTGTAGGCTTGAAGTATTAATATTAGGTCCCTATGGTTGGACTTGGGGGGAGAGCAGCTTGAGATGGAAGCCTGTAGGAGGAGGTAGGTCATGAAGGACCCTAGAGCTAACTTGAATTTCTAAGTGCATTTGCAAGCATATCCTTAACCAGTGAAGGTTTTACGTGCTACGTGTCAATAGAGAATTGACAGCGGATTTATGATTGCTGGGTGTTTGTACCGTGTGTGAAATCTGGCTCCTGGCCGACACCCATTTTCCATACAGTCACATTGAAATGCATTCCACATTCCCTAACCAAATCAAAATCCTGTGTTTCCTGATGCACTTCAAAAGAATTTGGGGTTGGGGACAAAAGGTCTTTAAATTCCCATAGGGAGATGAAAGTTGACAACAATAAGAACTAGCTTTTGATGATCTTTGAAGTAATTCTAATGACTAGTCTAAGAACCCCTCTATCTAGCAGTTACATACTTTTTCCTGTGTGAGGATTTCATTTTTCTTTCTCCTAAAGAGAGAACTTTCTCCTTTGACAATAGGGAAACCAAAATGTTGATTATTTAAAATATGTCCTTTTTGAACATATTCATAAATACCTTGATGTCGAATTTTCATCACAAACCATATCCTGCCTCGAAATTTCATCGTGATGTTCCTAGCTTGATCTTGCACTCTCTGCATTATTTGACCCTTGCTGTTGAAAATGAATTTCTGCCTTTTCTGTGTCCATCCAGGCTCTCTTTTTATTTTTATTTATTTTTTTTTAATGTTTTTTATTTATTTTTGAGAGACAGAGAGAGACAGCGTGAGCAGGGGAGGGTCAGAGAGAGAGGGAGACACAATTGGAAGCAGGCTCCAGGCTATGAGCTAGCTGTCAGCACAGAGCCCGACTTGGGGCTTGAACCCATGAACCCTGAGATCATGACCTGAGCCGAAGCCGGACGCTTAACCGACTGAGCCACCCAGGCGCCCCGTTATTTATTTATTTATTTTTAATGTTTTTTACATCCAAGCTTTTTTAACCCTGTAGCCACTCACTGCCTTCGTTTAGATTCTTTTCAGGTCTTTTACTTTGACTGTTTTTGAAGAACTGTCACGGGGGATATCATTTGTTCAGGGTGCCTCAGAAATGCATAATCTCTACTTGAGCATAAAGTTCTGCTTTGATTTTATCGCTAGGCATCGATTGTGTCCTGTGTGTGTAATGTGATGTAGTTAAGGGGGAACTAAGATCTCCTCCTCCTAGGAATGTCAGTGGAGGGTCTTAGGGAGAGTCAAGGCCTACACCACTGTTCACTGGTATTTTCTGTTTTCTAGAGATGGCTTGAAGCTCTTTTTAATGTGATCTTATTTTGTTCTCACAATAATGCTATGCAGTAGGTACTATTATTATCCTATTCTAAATAGGAGGAAACTAAGGTTTACAAAGTGAATTTAATCCTTTTGGGTTAATATAACAAAACAGTATTGACTGGGTAGTTTATAAACCATAAAAATGTGTTTCTCACAGTTCTGGTGTAAGGATGCAGATCTGATTCAAGTTTCCCCTCTGACCTTGGAGGCCTAGGTGTCGGCTTCTCAGAATCATTAGATGATAGAAGGGCACATGTTGCCCAAGGAAGGAGGGACTACCCTTGTAACACCCAATCAGGAAAGGCCAGCTAACATCTTTAGCATTTCTAAGGGTGGGCCTAAAGATGGGGGCTATAAGATAATCACCTATTGCTAGTCACACCCTATGTGAGGGTCCTGGGCCCACTCTGTGATTGGTCAATACTCTAAGTGTTGTGATTGGCTCCCACTAAAAGTATCAATGAATGGTTAAAATGATTGGATCACTATACCTGTGTCAAGATTTCCTGTCACTCCTCCTTCTCAAACCCCATAAAGAGCCCTACACCACCTTTGTTCGGGGCTCTCAGCATGAATCCATGGCGCTGGTAAAATCTGTGAGCCTAAACCCGTAATAAAGCCCTTTGCTTTTGCATGCGTGACTCGGTCTCTTTGGCGGTTTCTGGTTTGGGGGGATGATAATGAAATCTTGGGCATAACACTGGAGGCTAGCAAGTCCAAGATCAGGGTGCAGCAGATTTAGTGTTAGTGACAGGCTGCCATCTTAGTCAGATGGTTGTCTTTCTGCTGTCTTTACATGGTGGGGAGGGGTGGAGGGAGCGCTTGGGGTCCCTTTTATAAGGGCACTCACCTCATATATGAGTGTTCTGTTCTCATAACCTAATTACCTCGCGGAGGACCAACCTCCTAAAATCATCACATTGGGGTAATAGGTTTCAACATATGAATTTTTGGGGGGCATGGGGAGGGGTGTGGAATATGAACATTTAGTTCATTGCAAAAGTTAAGTAAGTTGTCTGGTGGCAGAACTGGGATTTAAACTCAGATATGTTTAAGTTAGAAGCTCTTAGTCAATTACACTGATACTTCATTTTTCAAAAACCGTGAGAATGTTATAAATTCCTGTTTGTTTTTCTTTGCCCTTGTCCTTTTCCCCACGTGGGTAGCAGTAAAATCCCCCAAAACATAACGGACCCGTATGCTTTTCTTTGGAGGCCGCAAGGAAAACAACAGTTGGGAAGAGTGTATTGGATTTCACAGTAGCGTGGTGGCGGCGGCTACTGAGAGGTGGAGTCCTTTGGACCCTGCTACAAAAATGAAGGGAAAGCCTGAGGAATGTGGCAAGTAACTTGCACTGAGCAGGGAAAAGTCCTTTGGGATTTCTTACCACTAGAGCAATATCCTCTTAACTAGTTTCCTCTTTGTAGACTCCTAGCCCACACCACTCCCCAGTCTCTGCAAGGAGAAAGGAGTGAAGCACAAATCCGCCTTGTGTTTCATCCTCGGACTTTTACTTTGGAGTGGGGGAGGGGGAGGGATAAAGTCTAAGCTTCTTGGCATGAATCATCCATCTGTATTTGGAAACTTAAAACAATAGTTTTAATCTTTCTTTGGATCATAGACCCATTTGAGCTTTTTGGTGAAAGTTTTGGATTATTTTTCTAGAAAAATACATGCCAACAATTTAAACACAGCTTCCAGGAGGCTGTGATCTGCTGAGAAACATCCATGCCTCTTAGGCATAGACCCAAGATAGGCAACTTGGCACTTTTTAAGGCTGCTCATTCCATCTTTTGTAATGAAAAAACTTGCTTTTATAGCTCTAATTACGGTGCTTGTTTCTTGAAATGTAAACTACAAATGATTGACTGCTTCTTGTACATTGAACCTGTCCAAGTTATATGATATCAAAGCAACCTGTTTGCCATTTGGTAACACCCACCATCACCCTGATAAAACTTTAATGGCTCCTGGGTCCTTCAGTGATTACTGAATATAGGTTTATTTCAAGGCAAATCTGATCATCGTGCAATGAGTGGAGTGAAAGATGTATGTACAGATACTGGGCTATTTCAAAGTGGGACAGTGCAGGGACTTCTGGATTGGGTAATTCAAGTTAGGTTTTGTTGAATTACAAAATGTTTACAAAGAAACCTACTTTCAGCATATTGTTCTAGGAACTGAAGTAATACGATCTGCAGAAAAGGTCCTGGGACTTGACTTCAAATACAATCACTGCATATTCAATCAAAATCAATCGTTTGATGGTTTGTTGGTTTTGATCATTTAACTTGAGCCTAGAAAGTGTTACTGGTGCTTATAACCACTTCATACCCATATCCCTCATAGGAATTCAGCTCTATAGAGATGTGGCAAACACCCTGGCCTGAACTGCAGGCAGAGTACTGGTTTCCTACTTGAAGGCTCTCCCCCTCACCTCCCACCCTTGTTGGCTGTATCACTTGAGCAAAGTTACAGCCTCAAAGGTTGTTTATTAACTGTGCTTGTGAGTACAAGTTTGCTCATAAATTCTACAGCTTACGGAAGAGGATCTAAAGACCAAAGCATTATAAAGATCTCTCCTTTAACCCTGAAAATGTTATTCCAAGCTAGAAGAACTATTATTTTCAAGTTTATAAAGATACAGTGAGATCAGTTAGAAACACAGAGCAAGATGTATCTCACAAGCCAAATGAATGTGGTAAGTCATGGAAGCTCAAGGATAAAAGTACCGAGAATCTCCTTCTGCAGGTAAGAAGTGATTCACCCCCCTTTTAAAATAATACTGTGCAAGGAAACTGGATGTTGCTTTTTTAGAAGCCAGAAGTAATTTACATGAAATAATCAACCCAGCCTTCTACTTCCTTCAGTAAGCGCCTAGACATTCTAGATACATAATTGCAAACATTCTTTCAAATGCATAACTAAGCTTGTTAAGAGAGGGATATCCACTCTTAGAGAAATGAAGAGGAAAGTAAATACAGGGAACTGCTTAAGCTCATGGTGTAGCTGTGTTGGAGAGGTTGCCCAGAGATTGGGGGGTGGAGGCCACTCTCCTGACATTAGGCTCAGTGTAGGCAGGACATTGCTACTGAGTCACACATGTAAAATGGTTCCTTTTCTAGGGTTACTCTGTTAGTGACTCGGAAAGTGAGAACAATTCCAACTGCCTTTCTAGAGAGGTGGCCAAGAATTCCTGCAGTCTTGTTTTGCGAATAGGTAGAATCTAAAGAAAGTCTAGTTTCAGAACTTGTAACCATGAACTAGTTGGTCCATGGTGTGGAGTTTGAGGGGGGTTATCAGCAGTTTTTAATTTTTAGTTGAAATATTGACATATAATATTACATGAGCTTCAGGTGTACAACATTCTGAAATTCTGAAATTCTGAATTGCTCACCACAATAGGGGTTGTTACTGTCTATTTCATACCATGTTATTACAGTAGTATTGACTGTATTCCCTGTACTGTATTTTCCATCTCTGAACTTATTTATTTCATAACTGGAAGTTTTGCTCTCTCAATCCCCTTCGCTATTTTGCTCAGGCCCCCTACTCCCTCAACTCTGGCAACCACCAGTTTCTTTGTATTTTTGAGTCTGTTTGTTTTTTTTAGATTCCAGATATAAGTGAAATCATATGGTGTTTGTCTTTCTTGGACTGACTTCACTTAGCATAATACCCTCTGGGTTCGTCCATGTTGTCATGAAGGGCATGATTTCATTCTTTTTTATGGCTGAGTAATATTACATTGTGGTGTGTATGTGTATATGTGTGTGCATATTTATACACATCTATATATCACATTTTTTTTATGCATCAGTTGATGGACCTTTAGGTTGCTTTTGTGTTTTGGCCATTAGAAATAATGCCATAAAATAAGAGGTATATATATCTTTTCAAATTAGTGTTTTCACTCTTCTTGAGGTAAATACCCAGAATTACTGGATCATGTGGTAGTTCCATTTAAAAATTTTTAAGAACTTCTATACTTTTCCATAGTGGCTGCATCAGTTTACATTACCTCCAACAGTGCATAAGTGTTCCCTTTTGTCCATGTTCTGGCCAGTTCTTGTTTCTTGTTTTTTTGATGATAGCCATTCTGACAGGTGTTATGTGATATATCATTGTGGTTTTGATTTGCATTTCCCTGATGATTATGTTGAGCATCTTTTCATGTGTCCATTGGCCATCTGTGTGTCGTCTTAGATAAAATGCCTACATAAGACATCTATCCATTTTTTAACTAGATTGCTTTTGGGGGTATTGAGTTGTATGAGCCCTTTAAATATTCTGGAAATTGACCCCTTATTGGATGTATCATTTTCTCCCCTTCAGTAGATTCCCTTTTCATTTGGTTGGTGTGCAGAGAGTTTTTAGTTTGATACAGTTCTACTTGTTTATATTTGTTTTTGTTTCCCTTGCTTAAGGAGACACATCCAGAAAAATAGTACTAAGATCTGTGTTTTCTTTTTGAAGTTTTATGGTTTCAGTTGTTACCTTTAGGTCTCTAATCTGCTTTGAGTTAATTTTTGTGTATGGTGCGAGAAAGTGGCCCAGTGTCATTCTTTTGCATGTGGCTGTCCAGTTTTCCCCAACACTATTTATTTAAAAAAGGAATTATTATCTTTTCCCCATAGTGTGGTATATTCTTGCCTCCTATGTCATAGATTAGTTGACTATATATACATAGGTTTATTTCTGGGCTATTTTGTTCCATTGATCCATGTGTCCATTTTTGTGCCAGTACCATACTGTTTTGACAATAGCTTTGTAGTTTTTCTCTTTCAAGATTGCTTTGGCTATTCTGTATCTTTTGTGATTCCATACAAACTTTAGGATTATTTGTTCTAGTTCTATGAAAAATACTATTGGTATTTTGAGAGGGATTGCATTGAATCCGCAGATTGCTTTGGGTCATATGGACATTTATCAATATTAATTCTTCTAACCCATCAGCATGGGATAGTTTAACATTCACTTGTATCTTCTTCAATTTCTTTTATCAGCATCCTACAGTTTTCAGAGTACAGGTCTTTTACCTCCTTGGTTAAATTTATTTCTAGGTGTTTTACTCTGTTTGGTTCAATTGTAAATGGGACTGTTTTCTTTATTTCTTTTTCTGACAGTTTATTATTAGTGTATAAAAACACAACAGATTTCTGAATATATAATTTTGTGCCTTGCAACTTTACTGAATTCATCTATTTTAATAGTTATTTTTTGTGTGGAGTTTTTAGGATTTTCTATATATAGTATCATGCTTTACCTCTTTCTTACTAACTTGGGTACCTTAAATTTTTTTAATGTTTATCTATTTTTCAGAGAGACACAACACGTAAGCAGGGGAGGGGCAGAGAGAGACACAGATGATCCTGGGCTCTGCACTGCCAGCAGAGAACCCCATGTGGGGCTCAAACTCCCAAACCGCAGGATCATGACCTGAGCTGAAGTTGGATGCTTAACCAGCTGACCCCCCCCCCCGCCCCGCCGCCCCTTTTTCTGTCTGATTGCTGTGGCTTGGACCTGCAGTACTGTGTTGAATAAACATGGCAAGCGTAGGCATCCTTGACTTATTCCTGATCTTAGAGGGAGAGCTTTTAGCTTTTACCCTTGAGTATGATGTTAGTTGTGGGTTTGTCATATATGGCTTTTTAAATTTTGAGTTGAGTTCTCTCTATATCCATTTTATTGAGAGTTTTTATGATTGATATTGAATTTTGCTAAATGCTTTTTCTACATCCTATTCAGATGATCATATAACTTGTACCCTTCATTTTGTTAAAGTGGTGTATCAAGTTGATTTGAGGATACTGAACCACCCTCTGATTCCTAGAATAAGTCCATTTGATTGTGGTGAATAATCTCATTAACATATTGTTGCATTTGGTTTGCTGATATTTTCTTGAAGATTTTTGAGTCTATATTCATCAAAGATATTGGTTTGATTTTTTTTTTGTAGTGTATTTTGGTATCAGAATAATCTTCTTATAGAATGAATTTGGAAGAATTCCTTCCTCTTCAGTTTTGTGGAACATTTTGAGAAGGCTAGGTATTAACTCTTGTTTAAACGCTTGCTAGATTCACCTTTGAAGCCATTGTTGTTATTACTGATTCAGTTTTATTATTATCTCTTCAGATTTTCTATTTATTTCTAATTCAGTCTTGGAAGATTGTATGTTTCTAAGCATTTATCCATTTTTTCAAGGTTGTCCAATTTGTTGGTGCATAACATTTTTGTAGTAGTCTATTATATTTCTTAATATGATTTTATTACTTAGGTTTATATTAATATATAATATTTGATATTCTTAATAAGTAATTCTGTGTTTCTGTGGTATTGGTTTTAACTTCTCTTTCATTTCTGATTTGCTTTGAGTCCTTCCTCTTTTTTCTTGATAAGTCTGACCGAAGTTTTGTCAATTTTGTTTATCTTTTCAGAGAACTAGGTTAGTTTCATCAATCTTATCTGTGTTCCCTTAACTTCTGTTTCATTTATTTCCACTCTGAGTTTTATTATTTCCTTCCTTCTGTTCACTTTGGGCTTTATTATTTTTTTTTTCTAGTTCTTTTACGTGTAAGGTTAGATTGTTCATTGGAACTTTTTCTTCGTTCTTAAGGTAGTTCTGGATCATTATAAACTTCCTTCTTGGGACTGCTTTTGCTGTGTGCCAAAGATTTTGAACCATTGTATTACCATTTTCATTTGCTTCCAGGTGTGTGTGTGTGTGTGTGTGTGTGTGTGTGTGTGTGTATTTACTCTTTAGTTTCTTTGTTGACTGGCTGTTTAGCCTCCACTTTTTATTTCTTCCAGTACTTTCTTGTAATAGATTTCTACTTTCATAGCACTATCGTTGAAAGATGCTTGATATAATTTTAGCCTCTTTGAACTTCCTCACACTAGTTTTGTGGCTTAATGTGTGATATGTTTTGGAGAATTTTTCATGTGCACCTGAAAAGAGTATATTCTGCTTCTTTTGGGTGGAATGTTCTGTATATATCTGCTAAGTCCATGTGGTTGACTATGTCATTCAGAGCAACTGTTCCTTATGGATTTTCTATCTCCGAGATCTATCCATTGATGTAATTGGGGTATTAAAGTCCCATAGTATGATGGTATTTTTTGTCAGTTTCTCCCTCTGTATCTCAGTGTTTGCTTCATCAGTTTAGATGCTGCTGTCTTAGGTACATAGATACTTACAGTTGGTATATCCTCTTGTTGGATTGATCCCTTTATCATTATGTGATGCTTTTGTCTCATCACATTCTTTAAAATAATTTTTTTTTAACATTTATTAATTTTTGAGAGACAGAGAAAGAGAGAGAGATCATGACCCGGGGAAGGGCAGAGAGAGAGGGAGACACAGAATCTGAACCAGGCTCCTTGCTGAGCTATCCGCACAGACCCGATGCGGGGCTCAAACCACAAATCATGAGATCATGGTCTGAGCCAGAGTCAGACGCTTAACTGACTGAGCTGCCCAGGTGCCCCTGTCTCATTTCACTCTTTGTTTTGAAGTCTGTTTTGCCTGGTCTGCGTATTGCTACCCCAGCTTTTTTTCCTTCCATTTGCATAGAATATCTTTCTGTCTCTTCATTGTCCGTCTGTATGTGTCTTTAGATCTGAAATGAGTATCTTGTAGGCAGAATATAGATAGGTGGTTTTTGTTTTTTTTAATCCATTCAGTCGCCATATGTGTTTTGATTGGAACAGTTAGACCATTTATATTTCAAGTAATTATTGATAGGTGTGTACCTTCTGCCGTTCTGTTGGTTGTTTTCTGGTTGTTTTTGTAGTTGTTCCTTCTTGTCCTGCCCTCTCTTCATGCATGGTTTGTGACTTTCTTTAATGTTATGTTTGGATTCCATTCTCTTTATTTTTCTGTGTACCTGTTCTAGGTTTTTGGTTTTTGGCTACCACGAGGTATAATGTCCTGTATATGTAGCAGTCTCTATTAAGTTGATGGTCATTTAAGTTTGAACACATTCTAAAAGCATTACATTTTTATAGCCCCTCCTCCATCTTTTATGTATCTGATATCATATTTTACTTTAAAATTGTTTTATTTTTATTTTTTATATATTTTAGCTTTTATTTCTATTTCTTAACCTAATATTTGTAGAAATAGTTAATTATACTACCTTTGTCTTCTAACCTCCGTAAGACCTTTATTAAGTGATCTACCTTTAACATGTTTGCTTTCACCAGTGAAATTTTTTCCTTTCATAGTTTTCTTCTAGTTTTATGATCTTTTCTTTTCCGTTTTAAGAAGCTCTTTTAATATTTCTTGTAAGACTTGTTTAGTGGTGATGAACTCCTTTTACTTTTGTTTGGGAAAGTATCTCTTCTTCAAT
>PISW01013862.1:0-23938 GCA_004023785.1 Mungos mungo
ATTTGGGTGGTTCCCAGTCTTCCTTAGCGAGGATCATCCCACGCTGAACACCTCTGGGGGCGTCCAGGATGCTCAGTGACACTCTGCAGCCACCTGAGCCTGCCTTCTGCCCTCGGGAGAGGGGGCCTTCCCTCCACCCCAGGGCCTTTGCACTCGCTGCCCTCATGCTGGCAACATTCCGCTGCTTCCAAATCTCCACTCAGTCAGCTCTTTCTTGAGACTCAGCCATCAGCTCAAACCTCACCTCCCCAGGAAGCCGTCCTTGAGTTCCCCAGAACCACCACCGCCGCCCTTACCTGCTGCTCTCACCCCCTTGTGACGTCCTCAGTCACCGTGCCCTCCGGTCATCCCAGTGGCTGCGCGCCTGCCCGTTCCCGGCTCCCGCCCGCACCCTGTGTCTGCCTGGTGGTGGTTGCACGCCAGCGCCCGGAGCAGAACATCCCCGCACCTGGAATGGTATATCCACGTTGAGCTCGTGATGCGTGGAGTGAGTGTATCCTTTCCTGTTACTCAGTTGTCTCGTCAGCACGAATCCCCCGGGAATGGGGGTCTTCTGCCCAGAGGAAGTTTGTATCCAAGATACCCGGCGCCGGTAGTGGCCTGTGCTCCTCCGTCTGCTCCAGCAACCCCCCCTCTTCCGGGCGTTTCTGCCCCGCGGAGATGAAAGGACGTCTGTGTCCTCTGGCTTCCTCTGCTCGGTGGCCCAGCAATGAATCTTGTGCTCTGTCAGCGCCTGTGTCTCCTCCGTTCCTCAGAGCTGCCGAGGAAGAGAAATGATCCCGGGGACGTCCCGCCTCTGCCTGGCTGAAACGCACGGTGGCTTCCGTCCAGAGGGTCCTTGGACTTGGGTTTGGTCAGCCTTTGGAAACGTCAGCCGCACGGTCACGCCATCCTGGGCCTCTGCGGACTTGAATGACCTCCTTTCGGACGCTGATGTGACCTCCGGGTGTGCTTTTCGAGACATCTGGATTCTGCTGTCCTGGGAGACGAAGTGGGAAGAGACTGTGACCCGGGGCTTGCGGTGTGGGTGTGTGTGCTGCGGGGTCCGCGCAGACGGGCCTGTGGGAAGCCGGACGCAGCTGTGTTGTTGGTGTGAGGCCCTTTCTGCAGGTTTCCAGCGGGATTCGGGTGTCTGAGGTGGAGACTGAGTGTACACAGTTATGTTTCCAAAATGCCCCACCGCCCCCTTCTTCGATCCTGTGACCCCCAAATTAGATGTCCCCCCAGTCACCCACTGCATTCGCAGTCCAGTTCCTTAAGTCCCTTGAATTCCAAATCCGCGTCACTCCCAGCGTACGGGATCCAAAGCATTCAACTAAGAAAATAAGCATTAGAGGCTTTCCTGCAAAAGTCATACTTTGTTACGGCAAAAACCTCAGACTTGACAGACTGCGTATGTGGTGCGGATCTTGATCAGCTCAGGTGATGGGTGTGAAATCTACTCAAATTCCGTGTCCATCACACTGGAACCTTGGGACTGTGTCAAAAAGGACGAGATGGGTCAGAGGTAAGTAGTGCGACTCAGTCAGTGAGGAAGGCACAGTCCTGCCGCTGGGCGAGCCGTCCCTGGGTTCTCCCCGCTGCTGTTTGGGTGGAAGTCGGGGACCCGCCCTCGGATGGGGGACACGGGTCCGGCGTGGGCCGTCGCTTGGGGAAGGTCGGGGGGCCGGTCCTGGCCCCTCGGGCGTGTCCTGAAGGCTGATGAGCTAACATTCGGGGGCCCTGAGGTTCTGTTCAAGGCGTCCGTGTGTGGAGGCAGCGATTCGCCCTGGGACTCGGGCGCCCGCGCTCCGTGAACAGGGAGCGGGCGGACACGTCTGGCTGTTCAGGGCGTTATTGACAGATATGGCCCCGGACCCGCGACTAGAAGCAGAGACCGGGGGAGACGATGGCCCTCGTCTGGCTCCCGAGACCTTTGCTGTGAAGGCGCGCACTGGAGTTGGCGTCGGCACGGAACGTGTTCTCAGGCCCACGGAGGGCGTCCCCCCGCGGGTCCGTGAGCCTGGCTGTGGGTGCAGATAGCGATGAAGAGCTGCTCTGTCCCGCCAGGTTAGTGGTAATGACGGTGACACTCGTCTGACGGTGAGCGAACCCCGATCCCTGGTCTCAGCCGTGTTCATATTTTAACCTTCATCACAGAGCCCCAACGAGGTGGGTGCTGGGACTCTTCAGATTTTGCAGACGGGGGACCTGGGGCCCAGCGGTTAAACTCACTCCAGAGCCACAGAGCTGGGCAGCATTAGAAGGACGGGAGCCATGGTCCCGTGCTGCGTCCTGGACAGGGGGGTGTGGAGCCAGCAGCCCTTCAGCCCTTCGCCCTGGAGAGCCCGGGGGGTGGGAGCTCTGGTAGTGGGTGTGGGGGGGGGTGGATTGCTGTGTGCGCTCAGGGGTCGAGCTGCCCTCTGTCCTCCCTGCACACGGAGCCCTGGGACACCCCCGGACATCCTGAGACCTCCTGGGACTCCCCGGACTCCCCCGGGACATCCTGGGACCTCCTGGAACTCCCCTGGGACACTGAGTCGGGAGCCCATGTTCAGGGATGTCCAGGGCCCTGAGCCACTTAGTTCTCAGGGACGTGCAGGTACACACAGTGAGACACTTAGTTCACGGGGCTCTCGGTGACACAGTCCAGTGGGAGGGTCTCCAAGGTGGTGCCTCCACGTGTCTGCATCAGGAGCCGTCAGCCCCCCTGTCCCCAGCCGAGTCCTGGGCATCCTCAGGGCAAACCCTTCGTGCACAGAGACCCGACCTGATCTGCCCCCTGGCCTCCTGGGTGAGTCCTTTCTGACCTTCGCTCTTTTATGCCCCTGGGCAAACACCCCCTGTGGATTGCGGAAGCCCCTCCTGGGTGAGGACTGCGCCCTCCGTCGGCACACGTGGTCAGCACGTGCCCTCCCCGTCCAGGCCGTTCTCGGAGGGGGGCCATGCATCCGGGGGTGGGGGGTGGAAAGAGCCTGCCGCTCTGCTGCGTCCAGGGCCTGGGGGCAGGCTCCCCCGCCTCCCGCCTCCTCCCTCCCTGCACGGGGGTCTCTCACCAAGCCGCGTGTCCGCCACGACCGTGCCGTCTCAACGTGTGCCCCGTGTCACCGTATCTGACGTGCGTCGGGGAGATGTTGAGGACAGGCTGAAACACGTGTGACTCTCTCCTGCCCGGTAACTTCGGGACCAACTTGCAGACACAAGATGCAATCCCCCCGAACCCGTCAAGCTTGCTAGAAATGCGCCGTAGATCCGTGTCACCCGGCGAATGTGAGCGGCTGGGCTGAACTAGCAGAAAGCCAGTTGACTGGTGCATTAAAGAAACAGAAGTGGGTTTTTCTAACTGCACACGGAATCTGGGGCGAGGCGTTTGTCAGCATCGGTGAGTCCGGGGACCCGTCCGTGGGCTCCACGCTCCGTCCCTGTTTCTGCTCCATGGTCTTTAGCAGGTTGACTTCTTCCTCGTGCTCAACACCCTGAGATCAGAGGTGACAGAGGAACTTTCAGGCAGGAAGAGGGGGCCTGGCCACAGGACACGTCAGACACCTGTCTGATGGCTGCCCTGGTGAGGACGTGGGGAGGGGGGAGCCCCCGCGTGCTGCTGGTGGGAACGCGAACTGGTGGGTGCAGCCGCACCCACCACGGGATGGAGGGGCCTCAGAAAGCTAAACCTAGGAGCACTGCGTGACCCCACAGTGTCACCGCGGGTCATTGACATCGAGGGAGGTACATTTGCACGCCCACAGTCACGGCAGTTTCGTCACAATGGCTAAAACATGGAAGCAATCCGGGCGTCCTTTTGTGGCTGAGGGGGACACCAAATGTGGCCCGTCCACACGATGGACCACGACTCAGTCCTAAACAGGAAGGGGAGTCTGACACCTGCCACACCATGGGTGAGCCTGGGGACGTGGCACAGAGTGAGACCGCAGGGCGCGGAGGGGCGAGCACCACTGTCATGAGGTTCCTCGGACAGTCCGTCCTAGAAACACGGGGTCGGCTGGCGGCTGGCGGGGTGGGGGAGGGGAGGGGGGCAGTTTCGGTTCGGGAGGCAGCGCTGGCCACCACCGGAGCCACCTGGGCGCTGGTTTTCAGGGAGGCGGAGCGGCTCGACCCCCGGGAAGCCCTGACCACAGCCGGCTACGGGACCCGGCGCGTGTATACGTCAGCGTCTGACCGCAGGGAAGGGGACCGGATGGTTGTCGGAAGATCGTCACCCGTCTGTGTCCCGTGGAAAGACCACTGGAGACAGGAGCCTGTGATTTGGGAAGCCGTTTCTCAAATCGTTTTCCTGTTTTGTGGATGTGATTTTGCTTTTCCACCTTGATTGACGCTAGTGTTTCATTATCGTTTGAATTTGGGGGGAGAAGCCCAGGAGAGAGGACATGTTTTCTATCCTCTTTCCGATGCTGACGGGCGTCAGTGTGTGTTGGTTCGCGTCCCTTACGTTCTTTGGATTCTCATGAGGCGAAAGACAGAAACGTCACTATGAGGCGATCACCACCATCTGCGATGTAAGTGCCGAGGTTTCAGTCACTGTGTTTCTCAACCCCGGCTGGTCTCACTGGGAGGCTTTCCTGGGGGCTCAGCGTCTCAGCCACGCCGGGACGTGCTCTCAGGAGGGGGTTTATAACCCAAATGACAGCAGGGGCCACGGGGCGCCCGTATGTGTAAAGAGCAAGAGGCGTGAGGGGCGGTCCCTGCGGGTCCGTCATTGGCGCCTCTGACATCAGTGCGCGGACGCTTTGATATTTCAGGGCACCCCTCCCACACACACCTAGTTTTTCCCTTTGGACTTTCTCATTTGAAAAAGTGAGTTCGAATTCGACTTACACAAATGCGTGACGTGTGGATCAGCTTTAGCCCCTGGGAAGCCGGTTTACAACTTTCGGTCTGATAACGGTACGTCGCGCTTCTCCTTTTAAATGTAAATGTGGAAGCATGGGCTTCGGAGCTGCGAGTCTGTGGGCTGCTAATTCCATCTGCCCGGAGTCTAGCCTTTTGTACATTTCCAGCGAGGTGTAAGAACCACAAAACCGTGGCGCCAGGAGCTGGGCCCCCGCCCACCCGGTGCATCTGCGCCGGCGGCACCAGACATACTGGACGGCATTTTCAGCGAGTTGATGCCTGAAGCGGCTGGAGTGACAGCAGTTTTCCCTCCGTCTCCCCGAACGGGGCCACGTCGGTCGGTTTGCTCAGACACGGCTCTCGGCTCCGGGAACAGACTGCCCGGCGGCGGCCGAGCGGCCGGACCCCACCCCAGGGGACGCTACGCGTGCCGCCTCCATGAGCATCCTCACCCGTCAGCTCTGTCTCCCCTGCTCGCTGATGGAGGCGGGATGCTAGTGCCGACTTAGAGTGCGGATCGCCGCCCGACACCGGGAGCGGGGAGACCGAGGCCGCCGGCCGCCCAGAGCCAGCGCCTGCAGCGTCCCTGGGGTCGTTCTCTGCGCAGCAAGGGTCACCGCGATGTCGCTGGATTCTGGGGCTTAAAAACAACACAACAACCTTTTTGGAGGAGCTGTGGCTGCTTTAGGAAGAAAATCAACCTGCCCATCTTAAGTAGGCAGAGTGCTCGCTCCTGTGATCGCTCACCTGTCCCGAGATTCGAGGTGCTTCGTTTGTAAATAACAGAAGAGACAAACTGGCTTAAGTGATAAAAACGAACGTACTGGTGCACGTAATCGAGATACCCCGGGGATGTCGGCATCAGGTACAGATGGATCCAGGCGTTTGCTCCCTGAGGGGCTCTGGCTTCACTTCTCTGGATCGTCCTCGTTCTGGTCTCTTCCATGTATGAGCTTCATTCTCAGGCTGTCGTTTCTCACGTTGGAAGGATCGCCACATGGATCCCAGATCTGAGGCGAAGCCAGTGCTCTGATCTAGCACCGGAATGCGTATCTTAGTGTTCACTGTGGTGGGTCCCGTCTGGTCAGGTGCTGGGGAAGCCAGATCCGCCACGGTGCCCCGCCTGCGCTCAGAGCTCTCCAAGGAGGCTGCAGTGCCCAGGCTCACATGCTCGGTTCTGCCTGGGGGTTTATCCCAGGGGCAGAGAGAGGGGGCGGGGGGCAGCCGGGGCCCAGAGTGAAGAGTTGAGGCCTGTGCGTCCCCCCTGAGCCAGGTGCCCTGTGGGAAGCAGCCCCCCGCACTCGCCCGTGTGTGTCTGCTCCTGAGGGAGGTTCGCCCCTTCCGCGGACGCCTGGCAGCCGGCGCTCTATTTAGAGATTCCGGTCGGATCTTCTGCCCCCCGTCTCCCAAGTCACCCTCTTCCCCTGTGAGAGGCATTCACCTCCTGGTGGAGGACACGCGAGAACACGCTGGAACCAGATAGCAGTGAGCACATCCGCGTCCCTTCGCCAAGCTGTGTGCCGCGGCGGCCGCTCTGAGGTGCGTCCCCACAGATGGGCTCATGATGGGTGTGTTTATTTTGTGTCTTAAGTGTCTGTATCTGGACCGCTTCTTCTCCCTCGGCACATAATTATAGCCACACGCGTCATTTCTCTTAATGTGTCTTTCCATCCTAAAGACCAGATGAATTCAGGGCTCAAAGGGTGAGCCCTGGGGTGCATTTTGCAGGAGTCTGACCTTTATATGTATTTTTTTATTATTAAAAATGTATATTTAAAATTAAATGCTGCACATAGAATGGTAGACAATTACTTGAATAGAGAAAAAGATAAGAAAGTTGACTTAGTATTTTGATGTTCAGAGGTAGCAGCTATTGATGCTGGTGACTATCATTTTGTCTGTTTTTTCTAAGTTTGCTTATGGCTCCCTTTATCTGGGGTCATAAACCTTGTTTACTGGGGCTGTCTTGTGTATATGTTTTACTTATTTTTATTTTTTTATATTTTTGAGAGAGTGTGCATGCAATAGAGAATCTTTATTTTAATTTAAAATTTTTTATTATTTTTTAAAATCATTTTTTAATGTTTTTTTTTTTTTTATCTTTCAGAGAGAGAGAGAGAGAGAGGGAGGGGCAGAGAGAGGGAGACACAGAATTGGAAGCAGGCTCCAGGCCCTGAGCTGTCAGCACAAAGCCTCACACGGGGCTCGAACCCATGAACTGTGAGATCATGACCTGAGCAGAAGTCAGACACTCAACCGACTGAGCCCCCAGGCGCCCTCATTTATGCATTTTGAAATAACTGTCAGGACAGGCCAGGTTCCGCTGTGGTAACAGATAGATCCCGGATATCAGGACTCTGATGCAGCCAATCTGTATCTCTTCATCATGCCGCGTCCCCTTTCCATCTGGAGTCCCTGGACACAGAGTCGCCCAGGTGTCTTCCCGCTTGTGCCAGGCAGTGACCCACCCCCCCCAACCCCCCGCTGCCCCAGACACACCTGGTGTCCAAGATCCACATAGAAAAGGAGGATGAAGTTGGGCTTTCACACGTCCCCACTGAAATCTCAGGGCCGACGTCCCCTGTGTCCCCGACAGGAAGCGGTGTGGGCAGCGGCTACATGAAATCTTTTCTTTTTAAATTTTTTAAATGTTTTATTTATTTTTGAGAGAGAGAAAGAGACACATTGTGAGCAGGGGAGGGGCAGAGAGAGAGGGAGACACAGAATCTGAAGCAGCTCCAGGCTCTGAGCTGTCAGCACAGAGCCTGATGTGGGGCTTGAACCCACAAACGTGAGATCATGACCTGAGCTGAAGCCGGACACTCAACCGAGCGAGCCCCCCAGGGGCCCCACATCAAGTCTTTAGGTGTCTTTTGAGAAATGGAACTAGTGATTTCTCTTACATGTTGTCATTGACGCAGGAGGGAGGCTGGGGTCACTAAGAAAATAGTAGTAAAATAAGAAAAAGAGTGACATAGCTGAGGCGCCTGGGTGGCTCAGTCAGTTGACCATTCGACATTGGCTCAGGTCAAGATCTCCACTCTTGGGTTCAAGCCCCGCGTCGGGCTCTGTGCTGACAGCTCGGAGCCTGGAGCTGCTTCAGATTCTGTGTCTCCCTCTCTCTCTGTCCCTCTGCTGCTCACCCTCTGCTCTGTCTCTCAAAAATGAACAAACATGAAAAAGAAAATTAAAAAGGAGAAAGAAGAAACAAACAACAAGGTACTTGCTGCTTTGAGCAGTTTTGAGGACCATGGAGATGCTTTCGGAGGTGACGGAGCCCGGCCGGTGGCCGTGGTGAGGAGCGGGCCGCTCTGGGGGGACCTGGGAAATGAAGGTTGGGAGGAAAGGACAGTAGGTCCCCGTGATTTCCTCCAGCCTGGAGAGGAGCTGGAGTGGGGTGGGGGCGGCCGCGCGGCTGGCTTTGGCCACGGCGAGCGGAGGCTGTCCCGACGGGGCTGCTGAGTGGGCGGCCGCGACCAGGGCCTGGAGCTCCGCGGCAGGATTCTGGCCGAGGATACGGAGCTTTGAGTCATTGACACGTAGTTGGTATTTAAGATGACACATACATGCCAGCCTCTAAGGGGTGACCTCTCTGCAGCACCTGAGATTGAAAGAGAAAAAAGAGGCCACTCCCAGCGGATTATTCTCTAATACCGAGTTCCGTCCGCCACACACACTGTCCCTGTTTGAAACAAACACGGAGTCTGCGCCCTGGGGAGGTGACGGCTGAAAACCGCTCTTTCTGGGCACCTGGGTGGCTCAGTCAGTTGAGCGTCTGATATGTGTGCACACGAAATGAACAAAACGGAGAAAAGACTCCGTGGCGGAAAATCGGGAAGTGAATACAAGCTGAGCTCCAGGTCATGGCGGCGGGGGTGGGGGGGGGTGGGGGGTGTGATCGGATTCACCATTCATACCTGGAAGACGGGCCTCAACAGCTCAACATCAAAGAGATTTAAAAAAAAATTTTCTTTTTAACATTTTCATTTATTTTTGAGAGACAGAGAGAGACAGATCATGAGCAGCGGAGGGGCAGAGAGAGAGGGACACACAGAATCGGAAGCAGGCTCCAGGCTGTATATTACACACGTATTACACACGTGTGTATCTGTCACACGTGACTGGGGAGACCTTGGCTTCTCAAATTCCAAATCCAAGGGTTTGCTTCTGTTCTCCACACGATGCTGTAAAATAAAGGGGGGCTTGGGGCCTGGGAACATCGGGATCTCAGGCGGGATGATCTGGGAGGAGCATCAGGAGAAGAAATGAAGAAAAGGGTTATAACAAAGGTAAGAAAAGGATTACAGGCAGACAAGTAATAGACTAAAATACTTCCCTACCGTAGCACCTGCATGCGCAGAAACTCACATAGAGTCACCGAGTGTACACATAATACGCCTTAAGTAATAGCAGACACACAGGAAACGTGCATTTTAATTTCCTTTTGTTGAAACTGATGGGTTTTAAGTGTGTCATTTCCAGGACGCGCTGAATATCGTGTGATTCTGTGTAAGTCCGTCTGTCTTTTTCTCCAATTAACTTGTCAGCCTACCGTTATTTTTCAGGAAAAGAAAGCATTTCGAATTACTCTAAATTGTTTAAATAAATGTGCTTACTGATTTGTGAACGGCCAAGGTTTGGTCTGAAATGTTTTTACCGGCATCTCTCTGTGATTTGGAGGACATTTGGAAAGCCTGTGAGAAAACAGTTCTTACTTTAATCAACTGGATTAAGTTTAGGGAAAAAGAGCCTTCCTGATTTCTTTCACATCTGAATAATGCAAGAGCTGCTGGTCTTCAGGGCCTTCATACATTACGTCGTGTTTTGTGAATTTTTGGATATTGCATCCCCCTTGGCACTTTCTGGACAAGGCTGTGGAAAAATGATGCCCATGGGGGTGTTCCCTCTGAGAGGCTCTGATGGTGATGTGCGCAGGTCAAAGGAGATCCGGGAGAATTTTCCCTAAGTTCCAAGGGTGCCGGCATTCACCCACGGTTCACGTAAATGCGGGTTATATCGAAGGCTGTGTCCGGACAACCCTCTCCAGCGTCTTGAGAGATCAGTTTCACTTTATTTGCCCTAAAGCAAGTCGTGATACAAAAATTGGCTACCATGCCCTTTGGTCCCTGAGGTTGATGTAACTTACTCAGCCTCGGGCTGGCGGGCATCGGTGCCTCTTTCTGGCTGTTCAACATCACGCCCCTTTTCCGGTAGCCTTGCATGTGGTCTTGGTGGGAACATTAAGACCCCCCACGTTTCCTGGCCAACGAGCAGGTGATGCTCCTGTGGCCAGAAAGGGCCAATCTGGGGGTCTCTTTGCTGCTGGAATGGCTCACAGCGAAGTGGCGAGTTTATCCCAGCGGGTATCTTGGAGATGATCCCTCCTGGTTCCTACCCTGTTCGCACCAACTTGCTCAGGGAGGCGTCTTTTCACGTTTGGTTTTGTTTCAGTGACTCCTTTTCTGGGATCTTTCCAGTGTGTGTTGGGGGTTTCCCACACCACCGAGTGAGAAGTGCTCCAATGGCAGCTGGGGTCCTCCAGTGGGACGCGATCCTGACCCCGTCCACCCAGAGATGGGGTCAGATCCCCAGGTGAGGGGCTCCCTCCCACAGGACTGCCTCCCCCGCCGCTGCAGGTGCCAGCCGCTGGTCCCGGCTGTCACCCAGGCTTCTGACGCACTGGCTGGAGATCTGAGCTTCCCACTACCCCCTGGTTTGCTAGGATTAATTTGCTCGAGCAAATCACAGGATTCAGAGAAACCCTAACTGACTTAGGGTAAAGGGTGTACCTCCGGGGCATCCGGATGGGGGAGATGCGCAGGGTGAGGTGTGGGGAGGGGGGCGGACCTTCATGCCCTCTTGGCACCGCTCACCCTGAATTCCACGTGCTTCTTGGGGAAACTGACTTTGTGCCTCAGAGCCAAAATATACTGTGAAGACAGGTTTGGGTTAAGGGGAGCAATTCCTTTATTGGTTTGCAGGCAGAGGGGCTGCAGAGGGATGTGCCTTCAAACCCGCAAGCCTGCTGGGATGAAGGGGCTGGGGTGTCACAGAGAAATCCAGGATCTGCCGGGGTTTGTAGGAGTTGGGGCGGTGCTGCCAGTCTCCTTGGCTTGTTTTTGGGGTGGCACCTGTTTCTGGAAGAAAATGGGAGGAAGGCGGGTTTGCAGATGAGATCCGACTCCCAATCCAGCTTCGCTGAAGGATCCCGCAGCCATTTTGATTTTTGTTCAACTTTATGCTCACGTCTGGTCTCACGCTCAGCCCTCTGCAAGCACGCTGAGCCCCGTCCTTTTGGGTTTTTCTGTTGGCGCCGTTGCATAGGCATGGTTGATAAATCACCAGCCTTTGATGATAAACTCGCTTTGTAGATTCAGCCTGACCCTGGAGGTCACGGGTGGGACTGAAGTTTCCAACCCTCCAGCCACACACTGGGCGCCTCTGGCCGCCTGCACCTGGCTTTATTTGCTTTCCAAAAGTTGCCCCATTAACATAACAAAAGACATTTTAATGGCTCTCCTTATAGGGAACTCCATGGGTTTGAGGAGCTCTGAGTCAGAAATGGGGACACAGACCAAACACCTATTTCTTATTATAAATCACTGTATCGCTTTGAGGGACCCCCACTGTCTTCTAAAACCTGTCTGCCCTGAGGAACCCCGCCAAGGAGTCATGTCGTGGGGGGCAGAAACCTCCGGGTAAGACATTAGAGAGTCTTCCGGTTGCCAGACCGCACAGAGGGATAATCTGATGGCCTTCATCTGGGCACGGAACTCCTACGGCTCCTTCTGTCCTGTGATGCCATGTGTGACAGGCTGGTGTGCCAGTGCTCCTTCCAGAAGTCCTGCCACCAAGGCACTGGCAGGAGTAGAGCCTTTCCTGTGGGAGTTAGAGGGGAACGGGATTCACGGAGTCTCACTTTCTTGGAGTTTCTTACGTTTGGTGTTTTCAGTGACCTTCTCGTGATGGCACACAGATACTGGGGCGAATGTGCATGTGTGTGGGCGGGAGATAGATTGTAATGTTATGCCCAGATCACAATATCGTCCCCAAAACCAGAGACCGCCGGGGAGACCGAGTCACGCGTGCAAAAGCAAAGGACTTTATTATCATTTTGGGCTTGAGCTCAGGCTCACAGCCTTCACCAGCGCAGTGGATCCGTGCTGAGAGCCCCAGACAAGGGCTGAGCAGGGTTTTTATGGGGTTTGGGAAGGGGGAGTTACAGGAAATTGTGACACAGGCACAGGGGTCCAGTCACTATCGGGTCACAGCATTGGCAGTCACTTTAATCATACACATTGTCCAGAGTGTTTGTTACTTTTGGAGGGAGCGGTCACAATATTTAGAGTGTTAACCAATTACAGAGTGGACCCAGGACCCAGGACCCAGGACCCCCACGTAGGGTGTAACCAACCTTAAGCAATAAGTGATTATCTATAGTTTCTATCTCTAGGCCTGCCCTTAGGAGTGGTAAGGGTGTTAGCTGGCCGCTTCTGATTGGGTGTTACTGGGGTGGTCCCTGGTCGAGCAGTCTGTGCCCTTTTATTGTCTAATGATTCTGAGAAACCGACACTTAGGCCTCCAAGGTCAGAGGGGAAACTTGAAGCCTGTCATGGAGTCAGTCTGGCTTAGACCTGTGTCTTTTCAGTAAATATAGGCATCGAAAATCCAGCAAAACTTTTAACTCCTTTTTAACATTTCTTTAGTTTCTAAATATTGAAATCATCTGGGTTTTCTTCCACATCTGGAAGACTGGGATTTATAATCCATTAAAAAACCTTCACAGCAGTGGGGACGGGACATGGATGGCTTGCAGATGGATGTGTCTCTGTCGCCTTTTTTATTTTATTTTATTTTATTTTATTTTTTGTCACTATCTTTTTATTTTGTTTTAAATTTCACTTATTTATTTAGAGAGAGAGAGAAAGACAATGTGAATGGGGGAGAGGCAGAGAGAGAGGAGAGGGAGAATCCCAAACGGGCTCCACGCTGCCAGCACGGGGTCTGACGCAGGGCTCAACCTCAGGAACCCTGAGATCGTGACCTGATCGGACACTTAACTGACTGAGCCACCGAGGCTCCGTGTCACCATCATTTTAAAGATTTGGGATTTTGCGAAGCAAATACTGATGGGAGTGTGAGAACATATTACCCAAGATTCAGGTAGTCTAAAGTCTCTGATGGGATTGGTTTTAATTAAGATCACAAGGAAGAGAAAGTATTGAGAAGGGGGGATCCTACAGTGAAGACAGGAGGGAGATCATGCTAACATCAGCTTTATGTCCAACAGGGCTGTTTGGGAAAGTCTTGAGCTCTCTCTCTTCGGGAAATACTTCACCAGAAAACACGGTCACCATGGTGTTGGTGAAGTTGCCAACCTTGTCAGTACCTGCAGACCCTGTTGCAAGTGATCCAGACGTGATGCAGAAAACCAGGCAGGCCTCTGCCGTTTATCCTAGAGTGGCACTGGTGCAGTCTGTAACCTGGGCAACAGTCTGGAAGCACGTGGCTTACAGAGGTAGAAGGCAGGTCCTGAGTCAGTGCCTGCAGGGAAGCCGATGGGGTGCGGAGGCTGGGACACGATGGGGGAGGAAGTGCTCCTTGAAGGACAGTGTTGGAAGGAGGTGCTCATGCCGGCTGAACAGCAGTGCGGCCCCAACGGGATTTTAAATACAAAACTCTGGGTTTTTGAAAGTTAACCAGAACGCATCCCAGTGGCCAACAGGTCTGTGGAAGGTGCTCCCGTCACTCACGTCAGCAGAATGCCAATCAGAACCACAGCGAGGCCCTTCCGAGGCCCGTCTTCCACACCTTCGCCTCTTCCACAGGCAGAGACGGCCTGGGCTGCTTCCTGCCCTGGTGACGTTACCTGCCTCTGTCCTACTGCTCGGTGCTTTCTACGTAGTGACCCGTTGACTCGGCAAACTGTGGGCCATGTGCGGAGCCCTGCGCTAGACGCACAGGAAGCACCCCCATTCTTGAGGGTGCATGTCACGCTTGGCCTGTGTTGGGCGCTGTTTCAGGAGGCCTCGGGGCCCGTGAGCCGGCGGTTGATGTCACCCCTGTTGCACACGTGGGGAAGGTGAGGTCGCCTACCCACCCGACTGGCCTCAGCCCGAATCTGCGCTCAGCGCGGTGCCCGTACCATCTCCTATTGCAGCTGAAACATGTCAGGAAACGCAGTGGCTCCAAACAAGACACGTTTTCCTTCCTTGGGCAGAGCTGCAGGGCGGAGGTGGGAAATAGGTCTCAGGAGCTCAGAGATGTCAGGAGGGGTGTGCTCCTTCTGGGGGCTCCCGGGGAGAGTCTGTTTCCCTGGGGTCCCACTTCTAGAGGTCACGCTGTGGCTCCCCTGCTCCATGCTCTGGAGGGACCGTCACCCTGTCCCCTGCAGTCTTCAATGTGTCCCTTCCTCACTCCTTTTTAGGACCTTGTGGTCACGCAGGGCCCCCCTGAACCACATCTGCAGTGCCCCTTCCCGGGTGAGGTCACGTCTGCACAGGCCCTGGGGACTCCAGGGTGGCATCTTCAGGAGGGGGGCGTTGTCCTGTCTGTCACAGTCCCAAGAGCAAGTCAGGAGTTTCCCAGCCCAGGGGAGAGGTGGAGTGGTTGTGGGGTCTCCCTCCCCGGAGCAGAGGCCCGTGCAGCCGGCCTCTGGGCCAGGGTGAGTAGAGGCCCTTGTGAACAAGGTCAGGCCAAGAGGTCTTGGGTTGGAGGGAGCGTCCTGAAACGTTCCTCTGGACGCTTTCCCAGCAAATCTCCCAGTGCGTCCGCAGGAATTCTAAACAGGTAGCGTGTCCATTTTCTCGGCCTTTCCCGTCCCTGTCTTCCGGCTCATGTCCCGGCGGGTTCCTCGTCCGGAAGGCAGAAGGAAGTTCAAAGTGATGGAATTCTCGCATTTCAGTGCTTCGAGAACAGACTTTCATCGATTTCTGTCTCCGGGATGGAGCCCATCAGCGGGGTCACGGAGCTGGGAGACGCCGGCCGGCCTCAGACGCACGCGGGCCGCGGGTGTTTAAAGGGTTCTCGGGGAGCACAGCCCTCGGCGCCCCGGGAAACGCAGCCCTTCCTGGGACATGTAACTCATATTCTTAGGGTTTCGAATGTTTCCTGCAGCTGCACGGACAGCAGAACCTGAGTTGTTTAAGGACGCAGCCTGAATGCGTTCTGTGCGGCTTCCTTTCCTTGCGGCTGGAGTCGAGACCTGTCAGTAGTTGAAGCTCAAGACTTTTTTGGGGGTGCCTGGGTGGCTCAGCCGACTCTTTAAAAAATTTTTTTTAACGTTTATTTATCTTTGAGGTGAGGTCAGGGCAGAGAGAGAGAGAGGGAGACACAGAATCGGGAGCAGCTCCAGGCTCTGAGCTGTCAGCACAGAGCCCGACGCGGGGGTCGATCTCATGGACCCTGAGATCCTGACCTGAGCTGACGTTGGAGGCTTTACTGACTGAGCCCCCAGGCGCCCCTCAGCCGACTCCTGATTTCAGCTCAGCTCATGGCCTGACTGTTGTGGGGTTGAGCCCTGCGTCGGGCTCTGTGCTGATAGTGTGGAGCCTTGTGGCTCTCTCTCCCTCCCTCCCTCCCTCTCTCCCTCCCTCTCTCCCTCCCTCTCTATCTCCCTCCCTCCCTCTCTATCTCCCTCCCTCTCTCCCTCCCTCTCTCCCTCCCTCTCTCTCTGCCCCTCTCCTGCTTGCGCGTTGTCTCTCTCTCGCTCAAAATCAATAAATAAACTAAAAAGAGACTGCTTTTGTTGGAAGCAGTCCGAACACACCTGCCGCTGTCCGCACACCCGTGTGGGGCCAGCTCCCCAAACTCTCCCCAGCGTCCTCTTCCTCAGCGCCAGGCTGCCCGCTGGCCCGAGGGCCGCCCGGACAGCTGGTGAGCACGGTTACCAGTGTGTCCGCGAGGGGCTTTCCTGGAGGGGCTGGCATCAGGATCGGTAGATGGCGTGGAGAAGGTGGTCCTCACCCGCGTGTCCTCGCTCCCTTGCCTCCCCTCCCCTCCCCCTTCACCCCTCATTCTTTTCTCCAGTGAAAGCATCCCCTGTGTCTCTGAGGTCACGGGAGGCGTGTGCCCAGGACGCCCACAGTGGTGACAGGCAGTGAGGACTAACGTGGCCGCTCAGGTTTAGCGACAGGGTCTCCCGTCTCGTTGATTTTTCCTGGCATTTAGTGGAATATTACAGCCAGGACTTAAATAAGATTTGAGAAGCGAACGGAGGAGCATTGAGTCTGCTCTGCCTGTTCGGTAATAGCTGATCGACGCGGCGCGTTATTGGCCGTAGAAATGATGGATGAGCCCAATCGGTTATCAGGGAACACCTGTTTTTTGTTTTTCATATTTGTTTTATTGCTGTAGGTGAGTCTTGGTGACACTGCTTGTCACAGAGTCTCCCCTCCAGAGACAGCACGCTGGGGTGACTTTTCTCCCTACAGATTAGGGAGCGCGGCTGACGGAGCCTGCACGGAGCATGACGCCTCTACGTTGACCTCTAGGACTTCCCGTGACGGCCCCACGTTGGCTGGGTTGTGCACTGCAGAAAGGTCCAGGTCCTTTGCGCTTGCGTTGAGTGCCGCGGGGGCCAGAGGCGAAGCGTATGCGGGTTAAGCGGGCAGGTGTGAGCGGGGAGGAGCCGCGCGGAGCCACAGGCAGGTGGCCGTGGCTGCGGCGATTCAGGACGGCGCGGGGCTGCACACCCATGGCCTTGCCGGGCCTGTGGGCCACTTGGGAGAGGGGTGAGCCCAGTTCCCAGGTGCCTTGTCTCTGACGCCTTCAGAGAGAGGAGAGATAAAGGTTTCCGTGATTTATCCCGAGGGTGCAGGGTCGTTGGCCAATTAGAACCTATTAGAAGGGTTATTGGGCAGTGTGTGTGGGTTTTAGGCCATCACACCTGGAGGGGGAGTTCCTGGCGTCAGGGGGGCCCCAGGTGCTGCTGCTCACGGCACAGAGCCATCCAGCCTCCGCGGTCGCCAGTGTGGGCGTCACTCAAGTGCTTCGTGTTTATTCCTAAAACTGCCAATTAAAAAAAAGTTTTTAAGGTTTATTTATTTTTGAGAGAGAGAAAGCAGGGGAGGGGCAGAGAGAGAGGGAGACCCAGAATCCAAAGCAGCTCCAGGCTCTGAGCTGTCAGCACAGAGCCCAACGCGAGGCTCGGACTCACGAACAGTGAGATCATGACCTGAGCCCAGGCGCCCCAGACTTTCTCTTTCAAGAAGCACAGACTTGGGGCACCTGGGGGCTTAGTCGGTTAAGCGTCTGCCTCTTGATCTCGGCTCAGGTCATGATCTCACAGTTTGTGGGATCGAACCCCACGTTGGGCTCTGTGCTGACAGCAGGGAGCCTGCTTGGGATTCTCTCCCTCCCTCTCTCTCAAAATAAATAAACACACTTTAGAGAGAAAAAGAAGTACCACTTCATGCTCCCAGACAGCAAGGCCAGTGTTGTGTCAGAGCATCTAGTCTGGGGTTTACGTGTGGCACGTGCGGTGTGTCACCGTCACAGGGGTGGTCTCTGCTGGCGTGGCGAGTCTGCGCGGCCCGGGATCCCACCGTTTGCTGCCTGCTTCTTCCTCGCCGGCCCCGACGCGGCGTCTCGGGACCCCTGTGCGAGCTGTGGTCCTTCCTCCCCCGGAACACGGGGGGCGAGTTGTCGGGCTCTCCGGGGTCACCTGTGTGCGGGGAGGGCTTGTGGAGATGCTGGGGGGCAGCTCTCAGCCGGGCCGCTTCTCTCCGCGTGACTGGCCACGCTGCCATCATCACGTAATCCTGCTCACGGGACCCCGGCATCCAGGGAGCCAGTTCCTGGCTCCACGCAGAGGAGCGTCGCGCTGCTGGAAACGCGAGGTCCGTGTAGGCAGAGGGCGACCGCCGGAGGCAGGTTCCTTCCGAGGAACGGAGGTGGGAGAACAGTCGTCTTCCAAGGTCATCGATTCTCCGAGAGGAAGGGGCACTGGAAGCAGAAGAAAACACGCTCTTGGAGGAGTGGAAGTCGGACATGGGTGTGCAGGGGCCCGAGTGCGTGGAGACGGATCGCGGGGAGCCAGGTGTGCGTGTGTGGACTCGGGTGGCCCCGTCATGGCTGAGGTCAGGAGGCGTGGGGACCTGAGACCACAGTCAGGGCGGGGTTCCACCGGGTGGGACCGGCCGCCCCGAATTCATGCCCAGCCCCCCTCCCTCTGTGTGGTGCCCCAGGGGTCATCTTTGTGGCCTGTGGGAGGGAGGAGCAGGGTTGGGGATGTTTACTCCTTCACCCCCCAGCCCCCACCGCTGGCCCTGGTGGATTTCACGATCCGTGGGGCTTTAACAGAGTCCAGAGTGCTCTAATGAATAAAAAAACCTTTTTAATATTATGCAGTTATTATAAAAGTAATACCTGACGGGGCGCCTGGGTGGCTCAGTCGGTTGAGCGTCTGACGTTAGCTCAGGTCATGATCTCCTGGCTCATGGGTTTGAGCCCCACGTAGGGCTCTGTGCTGACAGCTTGGAGCCTGGAGCTGCTTCCGATTCTGTCTCTCTGCCCCTGCCCCATTCATGCTCTGTCTCTCTCTGTCTCTCAAAAATAAGTAAACATTAAAAAATTAAAAAAAAAGTAATACCTGGTCACTGTAGAAAATAAACAACGAAGGAGATGAACAAAAATAAGAAAGCCAATTAATCAATCGTAAATTCTGTGCCCGGTGAGAACTCGTTAGTATTTTTAAATAAATGTTATTCCCTGAAGTATAATATCAGTGAAGGAAAGAAAACAGTAGTGCAACTGAAGAGGTTTAACGTAAGGGTAAGAGGGAAAGAATGAAGAATTACAAGGAATCGACAGATCCGTGATCAGGAGAGAAGTGTGGCCGCCCACGGCCGGAGGGGAGGGGGTGCGGGAAGCAGGGAGAGGCTGGTAGGACGGAGCGGACTCTGAGCTGTGAGCGGTGGGTTCTGAGGCCCTGACGTGTCACACGGTGACTGTCGTTGATGACATGATTCGTAACTGAAGTTTGCTGAGGGAGAAGAAATTAAATGCTCACTGTGTGCGGTGCTGTGTAGGGATGGGTGTGTTAATTGGCCGAGGGACGCCCGTCAGAGTTAATTTGTATATCAAACCGCCGCAAACATCTGACGGGTTTATTTGTCGCTTGTACCTCAGTCCAGCTGAAGAAGAGAACGAAACGGACGGGACGTGTCCGGGGAGCCCAGAACCTGGTCCCGGTTGAGCCCCCTTTGCTTCCGGGGGGAAACCGCTGTCCTGACCACGTGTGGGTGGGTGTGAGCTTCATGTAAACGGCATCACGCACCGGACATCGATGGGCGTACTGTTTCTTACGCTCTGTATCGTAATGGTTCTGAGTTCCGCGTGGGTCGTGAGGTCCATTTGGGTCTTCTGCCTCATGTACCGTCGGGTTTTCTGTTTTGTTCTTTCAGCCTGTTGTTTCCAAAAAACTGTGGGGTCCTGTCCATTTGCCCCTGCGACGCACACAGCCCCGCGCCGTCACTGAGTCTGTCGTCCTGGACCCCGTGAGCGGCTGGCTGATGGCTGGAAGCGTCGAGGGGACGGGACGCCAGGCGCCCTTGGCCGAGGTCTCTCCCTGCGGCACGTTGTGTTGGGTTCCACCCACAGAGGCTGGATTGTAAGCGTGCGGCTCGTGACATAGACGAAGACGGGGAGCCCCGGCCCGGCCTCTGCGTCCGCCCTTCATGGCTCTGCGATGGGCGGTGGCCAGACAGGGCGGAGAAGTTGGAGTGTTCTGTCCCGAGTGATGACGTTCGAATGTTCAACGTTCAGGTGGCTCCAGCCCGGGGTGGACAGTCAGGGTGAGGGGTTCCTGGTGCCTTTGCTCCGCGGTTATCCGAGAGACTGCCTTTTCTGCTTTCTTTGGTATTTGCTTGTCTCCTGGTCCTCGGACTCTATCAAGTGTTAGGATGTTTGTTGAGATTCAGAAATTTAACAGAGTGATGCCTTCACTGGGAGGCTCCTGGGCTGTGAGGAAAGAGAACAGATTCTCCAGCACCGCAGAGCTGAGTCCTTTGGTCGTTAATTCTGTAAACCTGAAGGAAACAAGAGGTGGGTGGCATTGGAGTGTCTCCTGGGAATCAGATTCTGGAACAAACAGAATCATTTCCATTTTCTGTTAACGTGCAAAAGACTTTCTCTTCATAATCAGCGCGTCCAAGGAGCACGGGCTCCCAGTTCGGGTAAACTTGATTTTGATTGTGTTTGTGGGGTCGTGGGTTGGGAAAGTGTTCTGTCGTTGAGAACAATTAATAATCTCGGTAGCTGTTCACGGTGACGGAGGAGCGTCCCACGGACACTGAGGCTAATTGCACCGTGAGCTGAGCAGTCGATAATTGCTCTAGAAGTTCACGGAAAAGTGGGAACGGGGACTGGTCGGGAGAAAAAGCCTCGCCGGGGGGTAGGATTGCGTCTGATGCTTGAAACAGGAACAGGATTTTGGTTAAAGGGCCCGAGGCTCATTCCCAGTGGCTGGGGCACCAAAACCACGAGGTGCAGGCTTCCTTGGACTCGTCTTTGGCTTCTGCAAAGCCCGCCTCTTCGTCCCTGGCGTCGTGCTTTTCCATTGGATTCAGACACGAGGGCAGCCTGAGTGGGATGAGCAAGACGGCTAACTGCGGGTGATTAAGTATCGTGATCTTCTGTTCTCCGAGGGGAGCTGGCACGGGGTCCCCCCTCGCTGGCCAGTATTCCCCTTTTCCTGTCATGAGTGACGGATGTCCGTGTTGCGAGCTGTTTGAACGCCACCGTCTCTGACACCAGGCTGCCACCTGCCCCCGAGAACAGGCCACACACGGCTCCGCGTTCCCCTCCTCAGTCCCCGCCGTGCGCTGCCTCGCAAGGAAGAGAAACACAAGGAATGGGGAGCGTGGGGTGGACCGGGGAGGGTCGGCGTGGCCGAGGGTCGGCGGAGCTCGATGCCCGGCGCCTCTGGCCGATCCATCACCGACCCCTTTGAGCTCCATGCCTGTTGTGGCCACTACTTCCCACCTTCTTGGCTACACCTTGGCTCAAGCCTCCATCTTGTCATCTTGATTAAAAAAAAATGTTTTATTTGCTTTTGAGAGAGAGAGAGAGAGAGAGAGAGAGAGAGGAGAGAGGAGAGAGAGAGAGAAAATGTGAGGAGGGGGAGGAACTCTGCACTGACAGCCTTGATGTGGGGCTCCAACTCCCGAACGGTGAGATCGTGACCTGAGCTGAAGTTGCACGCTCAGCCCACTGAGCCGCCCGGTGCCCCCCCTCGAGTTTTGCAGACCCCCCGTCTGGCCCTTCTTCACCGTTGCTCCCCCTCTCTATCTTGTCTCCATATAGTTGTCAGACTGGTCCTTTCAAATATGTGCGGTTAGCGAAGGACTCTACAGTCTGGGGATGAAGACACCAGATGCCTGTAGGGGGGAGCATGAGCGCCACGAGGCAGAAGAGCCCAGCGGGGACTGGGGCGAGCCGGTGCGTCCCTGCCCCATCAGACGGGCATCCGTCTCTCGTTCACAGACTGGTCACCTCCTGTTGTAGTTTAAAGAAAAACTCAGAATCACAATTTTCACATAATATCTGCTGTTTTGTAAATACTGGCATTAAAAACAAAATAGGAATTTGAAATAACACCATGAAGAATCGAACCAAACCGTCTTGGAACCGTGTTTAGCTCCTGGGGCTTCAGTTTACATCCGCTGTGGGTCCAGGAGAGGCTCTCAAGAAAAGAAACAACGGAAAGACGCGTGGATGACCCCGTGCGGCCATCTACCTGGGCTTCCCCCTGAGACTGTTTGGGGACGGACGGGTTCCTCTCGGCACCGACAAAACCCAGTGACCCCAAGCCCCTTTGCCACGGGAAGGCGGTCTTAGAATTTAATAATTAGAAAAATATTTCTGGAAGGATTTGAAATTGGCTCTTTCCCTTTTACGTGGCCAGAGCCTGGGCACAGGAAAACAGGATTATTCCAGAAACTAGAAGAGCCGCTGCTTCTCAGCCCTCTGACATTCTGACAAGGATGAAGCGTCTCTGAGCGATGGTCCGTTCAGATTTCCCAGGCTGTTTGGGCTCCACGCCTCGGCTGCCGGGCGTCCGGGGTTCCCAGAGAGAAAGGGGCTGATTGCTTTAGGACCAAGGATTTCCAGGCAAACCTGATGGATTGTACCTTAATTACCATCACCCACATCACAGAATAACAGTGCACTGTGCTCACTCTGAGACAAAATTTGTTGTCAAATGAATCGAGAAACGGGAACAAATATTGTAAGATGTGAATTTTGGTCTTTGATGATGCTTTAAAGAAAACGGTTTATTTCTGTCCCTGTTTTCTAGAACCCTCTGTACTGATGGATTTTTCTCTTGCTTCTTGTCCTAGTTCGTGGGCTTTTTTTTTTTTTTTACTACATTCTGTGTTTTTATTCTTCTTTTATGATGGAATGAAGTGGGAGGGTCTTTGGAGCCCCCTCTCCCCGCCCCCCACTGTGACGTCCATCTGCACACATCGAGCCTGCGTAAAGGACCTGATGGGGAACGTGAAGTGGACACGCCAGGTGCAGCCTGAGATCTGGAAGGAAAGCCATCTCCCGGCTGGGAGGGGTGGCAGGGTGGGGTAGCCGGGGTCAGCTCTGCGCGGTGCTCATGGGGGGCTCCCTGCTCCTGCTCCCAAAATACGTATGGTGTTTAAGGTTTGCAGTTTCAAATTTTGTTCCAGCGGAGCCCTGTCAATCCACCCACACTTAACATTCCCCGTTGGAATTGTTAATTTGATTTTAAGCCACCCAGGGAAGGAGGATCTCCTGCCAGGTAACCAGATCTTGGTAACAGAGGCAAGTGGAAGCTGGTGGGGGGACGAGGGACCACCTGACCCCAGCTGCCCTTCTCATCTCTTGGGGCCCAGACCTGTGCCTTTGCTTGGTTTCGTCTTGTTGCCAAAATGGGGGCAGTCACATCGTCGGGCGAGAGATGTGAAGAGGGTCCTCGGAGAGCCACCCCATCAGGGGCTGCTGGTCTGAGCTGCCCGTCACAGTCACCGGGAGTCTCTACCAGAAAGTTCTGGCTATGGGCCACACCCGCAGGAGGGCATCAGCGCGGGGTGAGGGGGGCGCTCGTAGTTCTCTGAGAAGGCAGGAGGAGGAGGATGCCGTCACTCAGTCTGCCCTGGACGGAGTTCGGGTCCAACCAGTTGGGCTCAGAGCCGGGAGGGGGCTCCTTGGGCACGTGTGCTCAGCTGCGGAGGCCCAGACCCTCGCCCCGCGGTCGCTCTGTCACCTCTGACCCACGCTAAGCCAGGATGCGGTGTTCCCGCTGCCTCCTCCCAGGCTCCCTGTTCCGCCTTTCGGCACCCTTGAGGCCCACGCACCCGCCCTGCTGTGGTTCTGGGGTGAGGCCCCGCCCCCCCGCGCCCGTCATGCATGCGGATTCAGAACTTCACAGACGGACGTACCGAAAGCCCGTTTCCGTGTCTGGGCTACGTGCTCACGGTGCGTCTCTTGTTCTCTTATAGACGCCGGCTGTTTACTCTTCTAGGAAAAGCTGTTTCTGTCACTGAACTGGACCTAACAGCCTGTCACTTCTTTACCGTGTGGGCCGCACACCTTGAACAGGTGGCAGATTTGGGTGGGTTTTCTGTGCGCCTCGCCAGATGGCCATTTCTGAGAGTCGTGATATTGACACCGTGCTGGCTAATGCGGATGCTCCCTTCCACCTCTGCCGCCTTCCGGAAGACTCAGCTCCCACGACCTTCGCGGGTGCAGATTTGGGGGTAATGAGCCGCTGACCCTACAGTGGGGGGGTCAGTCTGTGCTGTTCGCCCAGCGCGGTCATCTGTTTGTTTATACTTTCCTCCCCACGTTTACTCAGTGTCCCTCCATCCCGGGTGCCCGTCCGGCCCCTGCACACTGATAGCCCCGACCAAGCCCGTTCAGATCTCCACCTGCAGGGACCCGCCAAAGAAGGAGGGGTCTGCAGATTCAGTCGGGAGAACAGATAGAAAAGACAACTTAAGGTAGGAAGCGATGGCACAGGGCATGACGGAATGACCAGGTAGGGGTCCTTCAAGCCACCTAAAGATGCCTCGGAGGCCAAGACCTGAATTAGGAGAGGTAGCCGTGCAAAAGGCCTGGGGAAGAGCATTCCAGGGGGAAG
>PISW01013863.1:0-23962 GCA_004023785.1 Mungos mungo
GCGGTGACCCCATACACCTCCACACGACTACTGACCATACGATGTTTGATTGTGATGAGACTTTCTCTGTGTGTGCAGATTAAAAGTAAGGTTGTGTCCTTAAGGATATTTTTCAACATCATGGCAAACAGCAAAGATCCATCACCCCTTATTGCCAGCCTCATGATACAGTAGCGCAGACTTAACATCCTTGTCTCAAAATCATTGTAGCTTCAGCTAAAATGGTTGAACCATCTTCAGAATTTGTACTGCCGTCTCCATGAAATATGATGGAACCGCATAAAGTACAACGTCAGGGTCCCTAAGTGTTAGACTATAACTCTCTACAAACACCTAATGTGTTTTTACCAGGTGGCTGAGCAAATGTGAAATAGTATTAATTTCTTCTCCCATTACTCAGTTTTAACACATTTCTCAATGAAGGGAGTCTCACGGTTCTACTTCTGTCATTCAAGAAGTATCCATGTCCAGGGTAAACCTTTCAGACACTCTGAGACCAGATTCTAAATTAAAAGATTTTGAATAATCTTATCTACATTGAAAGAGACAGAGTGCAATCACCACTCCAGACTCCTTTACAAAATCCAGTCACTTAGCAGAAGCAACATAAACTCCAGGGGCTGGACTAATGGATACCTTTTGGGCGTGTTAATTTACAAAACCTTATGTAGTCAGTGTCAGTCAATGCTTTTCATGTATTCACACCTTCCAAACATTATAAAGACAATGAGGTTACTTAACTTTCTTTTATTGACCCTTTCTTTTATCTCTTGCATCTCATAAGAAAGGGACAGCTAATACATGAATTATTGGATGTCTTCATGTTGTTAAAATTTTTTTATCATAATGACATGAGATCACAGTACGAAAGACACTGTAGGAAAAAACACGTGAGCAGGTCCTTAGTAGTCACCTTGCTTCTACTGCACAGGAGCTATCGGTGTAATAAGATAAATAATCAAGCTGGAGTGTTGGGCCACATCCTTTGTTCAGATGACTTAAACCAAAGTTAATCTGATGACTTTCCCATTAATAACAAGTCAGTTAGGGGGCCCCTGGGTGGCTCACTCAGTTAAGTGTCAGACTTCGGCTCAGGTCATGATCTCGCTGGTTTGTGACTTCAAGCCCCGTGTCTGGTTCTGTGCTGACTGCTCAGAACCTGGAACCTGCTTCGGATTCTGTGTTTCCCTCTCTCTCTTTCTGTTCCTCCCCTGCTCGCCCTTTGTCTCTCTCTCTCAAAAATAAATATTTTTAAAAATTAGAAAAAGAAAGAATAAGGCAGTTAGCAAATAACTAGCAACCATAACTCAGCTAAGAGAGACCACTGGCACCATACCAAGTGCAATTATGTGCATCTTTAGTCGGAAAGACTAGGAGGGACCTTGAAAGTACCCTAATCTTGAGGGGGGGGGGTGAAGAAGGAGGGAATCAAATATCTATGAAACTTCTTTCATTCCATTGGCTTCTCTAACATTTCTACAAACAAGGTTGTGGGGAGCCTGGATGGCCCTAGGTGATCCCTGCTTCTCCCCCCAAACCTCCCCTTTCTCTCTTTCTCTCTCTCTTTGCTCCTTGTGGAGCTCTCTCTCTCAAGCTCTCTCTTTCTCTCTGCCTCTCACTCACTTGCACCCTCTCTCTATATATAAAAAGAGAGGCCCTGTAGTTAGTTGTTTAATTCAACCAAAAGTAAAATTGACTGCAGGGGGTTTGTAACAGGTTATCTCTACATTAACCATTCGTCCAAATGCGTTTGTGCGCAGTGCACGAATACGGGGCCTGAGAAGTGCATATAAAACCTTTCCCATATACCTCAGAAAGAAAGGTTTTAGTTATAATGATAAAATAAAATCACAAGGCCAAGAATACATTTAATTATCTCGAAACAGCAGAGCTTTATTAAGAAAGAAAGACATATAAATGGAAAGAAACAGAATGCTCTGAAACAATCAGATATACACATTATGGACTTTTATTTTTCACAAATCAATTTACACATTTAATTCAATCATAAAAATTAAATTAATGTTTAAGTAGCAGAATTCATCTTCCCTTCTTCCTCTAAAAGACCTCTACAGACGGTATGCCTGTCACTCCCTATCTTAATTTCTCTCAAACACACAAATAATACACAACACCACTGGGCTTCACAGGAAAACCCATACCACATTTTCTGAAAGAGAAAGTGATCAAATCACATAGAAATGCCTGTCAGATATTCCCCCAAATATAGAGGAAGAAAATTAGTATGAAACTGTACTTAATTAAAATATTTCCCAGAGCTATTATAAAGCAGATGTTAAATAAAACATTAAAATAAAATAAAATAAAGCAGATATTTGAGGGGGAAACTTGATGGAGGGACTGCTCAAATCAAATTATATTAAGTGCACAAATCATGATCCTAATTAGAATAACAATTTTTAAGACTAAAATGATTATTAGCAATATTATCTGATTACAGAATTATAACGTTCATATTGTGCACTTTACATACTTCTATATTTGGCATGTAATGTTTTATAACCAGAAAAATAATAAATGCTGTTTGGAAACTCAATATTTAAATGTGCATTTCATCCATAGTAAGGACTGAAATATTAGTTCTCAAGGGTTATTTATGGTAAAGGCATATGAATATCATATATAAACTCATCTTTAAAACCTGAATTTCAAAATAAAACCTTGCTAACTTTCTTCAATAATCCATTAAACAGTAATCATCCAAGAAAACGTTCTAACCCTGTCTGGGTCATCTTGATCCCAACACTCTTATATTGTGTTTTTATATCTAACACATTAGCTTCCGCCTGCAGACAAACAACAGCCCAGATGCTCTACTGGAAGGTCTGAGTCAGAGGACGGGGGCTGCCCAGGCGCAGGTTTGAGCACAGGCGGCAGGTGTCGGGGACGCACTGTGCCCTTGCTGCACAGAAGTAGACCGCGGAGTCTGCGGGCTGGGTGGCTGCGATGTGCAGGGACAGGTGCTTGGCCGTCTTATTCAATAAAACAGTGAGTCTTTGGTCTTCTTTCTTGGCCACATTTGAACGAATGTCTATAATGAGCTGAGGACCTTTTCCAACTTCTTGCTTATACCAAGGGAAGTAGTTTGAGGCACTGTCTGAGTAACTACAGGTGATAACAGAGCTGCTTCCCTCCTGGACACTCAGCGTGGAAGGATGCTGCTCCACCTTCTCGCCTCGGCTGAGCCCTGTGCACGAAGAAAAGGTCAGAGAAAGGAGAACAGTTCTCGGGTTATTATGCTGCAGAATTCCCTTTTTCTCCACTAACTGGAGGAAACCTGAGTAAAGTCAGACTTGATTTCTGAAGAAGATCCACTAAATATCCACCAAACAGAGGATATATCCCATTATGTGTATATTTCCCATAAACACTCAACTCACAGTGCAGCGACAGCCACAAGAGCAGGAAGAAAGCCTCCTTGGACCTCCCCATGGTTCTTCCCAGTGACCGTCAGTTTTGGATTTGTCACCTCCAGCCCTCACAGCTACTTCTAGTACCAGCCTGGCCTTCTTTCCTCCACCAGTCACAGCGGTTTCCCACGTGGCCACCAGCCAATAAGAAGATGGCTGTGCTTCTGCCCAGGCCTAGTCATGCAGAGGCCTCCACCAGGTCTGCATCAGCTCAGGCGCACTACCCTCTTGTGGTCATGTCTGCGCTGAACTCACTACAGAAACGTTCTTCTCTTACCTTGTGTCTCTGAGGGATTTGGATGCATAAAGTCAGCAATAGGTCAAACAAATTACATCTTAGATTAGAGACTAAATGCATGGGAAAAATGTAAAAATTAAGATTTACACCTCTGCACTCTAGTGACTCACTGTTAAGTTCAAAAGAGCTAGATCCTGTTGGTGTTTATTCAATGATGGACCTCGTGTGTATGTTTAAATGAGGAAGGAATCATGATTCATTCTCTTAAACAAAGAAAATACAAAACCTTCCCCCTTCTGCTAAATCTACCATTTTTATTTGTCTGTTATGGAGAAAAATCCTTCCTCAAAGGAACATGGAAGCCAAAGATTAGAGTAAAAGAGAGATCATTTGATATTTCAAATAAGATACCTCTTATCTCATTTGTTGCTTTCCTGAGTTGTCTGGCTGTGACCTTGCTACTCCCAGAGGACTGACAGCACCAACAGTCAGATGTGGAATCTTCCCTCAGTAAGATGACTGTGACATAAAGTAAAAGATCATTTTTCAATTGTATGGGAGAAGGGAAATAACTTCCATCACTTATTAATATTTCAACTATAGGAAACAGTTTGACCCATTATTGGATTAATTTGCATAAAGAAATCTGACATGTTATTAAGAAATCTATTTAAATGTTATGTGTCTTATATTCTGCAAAACATTGACAGACTAGAAATTCTGAGAAAACATCAAGCTGCAAACTCAGAAGATATAACCACATATGACTTTATCCTTGAACTGATTTCATTTTCTCAAATCCAGGTAAATGGCATGTCTTAAAATGCAATTACTGACTCATGGACTCAGTAGACTTGTTTCTAAATATTCGCCAACTGCTGTTTCATCCTTCCCCTTCCTGGCCATCACTGGGTCACATTCCATACTCCATCATTTTTCTCCTAAATTCCACTGCAATGTTCTTTCCCCATGATTCATTGATAAAGTTCTCTGGACCTGTGAGTTTCCAGAATTATCTCCCTCTGCTTAAACCCTTTTGGACATGAGGTGTCCCACTTTAATGTCTTGGAATTTTCTGATGACCTCTGTGAGAATAAATCCAGGGAAGTCTAAATCTTGTGTGTGCTCAGGGAATAGTACCAACAAGAAATGGACCGTAAAGAATTGATCAGAAGAAATGGTTTCTGGGAAACTAAGACCACCTCATGTCCAAAAGTAGAAGCCCCTGTCCATGATTCATAATCACTTATCCTCTAGAATGACAAAGAATAAGACTAATATTCCTTCCACATCTCCCATCCTTCAGGTTTAAAGACAGTTTATGGCAAAGCATATCAACTTAATGTGTAAATATATGGGTATATATAAAATGTGCTTTTATGTATGTAAAACTTCTTGATTTGGGGAATCTTTCATTCTCTCACCCATTCCTCATAAAATAAGAATTCTCAAACTCTTCCCTGGGAAAATTCCCCTCTTCTTGGAGATAGACACAAGGTCAATCCTGACACTTTTGAGGTGTGACACACAGAACTTAATGTGATGGTCTGAATGTGACCATTCATATGAATAATGCTCTTCCATGTATTAATCATAACACAGATAGATGCAGTTATCTCTTGGGCAAAATTCTCAGCTCCATGATTATTTCAGAGAATATTGCTTTACTTCTTGTCAAAGTGTTGGCCTAGAAAACCTTCATTGAACACCTTCATGGACTGCCAGCTGCATCAGCCTTCAAATCCAATGATCTTTTTTTTGTAGATAATGTGGAGGTTATGCTAACTTTACTCATCCTGCCTTCAAGGGATGCCCACCTGGGATAGTAAATATATTTGCTATTTGGGGAAAAGTCCTTAGAAATGCATGGACGTGTGTAGACGACACTATTACCTTTGGCTTCCTCCTACAGAAACCAGTGAGTGCAGGAGGTTTGCTGATAGAAGAACAGTGGCTCAGCCTCAGTCTCCTTTCCTGCACAAGGTGTCAGATATTTCTACAAATTGCAGCTCTCTATTCAGGCGATCAAACTGTTGGACCATGACTTTCACAGACCCAAACGGCAGAGATATAAGTGGCTGGACTTGCATTAGATACTTTCTCTGTACCCAGGAGGATAGTCAAGCAGCAAGGAGGCGAGGGAAGGAAATGAGGAAACCCAGTTTCTTTCTTTCCCAGCTCACGGACAACCAAATTGTTCCATACTGTACTCTTGGATACAGCCTCTGTTTTGAATTTTTTAACATTTATTTATTTTTGAGAGACAGAGAGAGACAGCGTGAACGGGGGAGGAGCAGAGAAAGAGGGAGACACAGAACCTGAAGCAGGCTCCAGGCTCTGGGCTGTCAGCACAGAGCCTGATGCGGAGCTTAAACTCATGAACCCTGAGATCATGTCATGAGCTGAGGTCAGAGGCTTACCTGACTGAGCCACCCAGGTGCCCCTACACAGCCTTTGTTTTGTAAAATGAAGTGGAATGAAGCCTTTCTAAGGACTCTTCCAGTTTCACATTTATTTTATACTATATAACAAAGCAAATATCTACTGAGGACTGACTGGGAGCAGTGCGGCCTGATGTGAGTGTGGGGTTAAACTGCATGCATCACGGAACCCCAAGATCATTTCCACAACCATATGTGATCTCAGAGGTCTCGGGTTGTCTGTAACCAAAACTGCGGCCTCCTCAGAAGCTGAGACATGTTCTCCAGGATGAGATCCTGGTGGTTTTTATTCCTACATGAGATAAATAATGAATCAAAGACAACTAAATCCATATAAAAATGGAATAAAATGGGACTTTATTCACTGAGTGTAAAGACCATCAAAGACAGTGAGATCAAGGTGGCTCCATGGCTGAGCCACGGGTAGGCAAGATGTTCCTCTGGAGACCTATTTCTTATATAAATCTACTACATATCATACATCTATATCATAGGTAGAAAATCTCTGCAGCTGAGAGAGCCTGGAGAAACTGAATGAGCTTACTAATGTGGAAAGCAAGAAGCACTTTTTCAAACAGTCTAACCACTGAAGGTTTAGTGTGGCTGTTCAAAATTTCCAGCCAGGGCTGCTTATATAATTTTTAAGATTGATTCAGAAGGAAAATTTGAGATCTTTATTCAAAGAGGAGGGTTCTTAGGTAATGTTTCTAGTTGACTCATTTTTCTAAAATGCTTGAACTCTTCATACATTTAGTTTCATGTCTCTGAATTTAATTTTTTAAAGTTTTTATTTTTTCAGCCATTGCAGGGTTCAAAGAAAAATTAGGAAGCATGTACTAGGTTTCCAGTGCACCTTCTGCCCTCCCACACACACAGCCTCTCCCATTAACAACTTCTCCATGACAGTGGTTTACCTTCCACCATGGATGAACTTATGTTGACCCACCATATGACCCAAAGTCCACAGTTTACCAAGGGTTTCCTCTTGATGTTACACATTTTATGGTTTTGAACAAATATACAATGGCATGTATCCCCCACTGTGGTATCATAGTGAGTAGGTTCACTACACTAAGTATTCTCTGTGCTCTGTTCATCCCTCCCGCTCCCCTCAACCTTTGACAACCACAGTCTTTTTACTGTCTCTGTAGTTTTGTCTTTTCCAGAATCTTACATGGTTGGAATCATACCATATGAAGCTTTTTCAGATTGGCTTCTTTCACTTACTAAAATGCATATAAGTTTCCCCTATCTCTTCATGGCTTGATAACGCTGAATTACATTTTTATAATTTCTAGCACTGAACATACTCCATTGGTTGAATATACCACCATTTATTTATCTATTCACCTATTCAAAGACATGCTGCTTACTTCCAAATTTTTGCCATTATGGATAAAACTGCTATAAAATACCTGTGTACAGTACAGGCTTGTGTGTGCACATAAGTTTTCAGCCTCTTTGGGTAAATTGTCAGGAAGGCCATTGCCAGGTCATACGGTAAGAGTATGTTTAGTTGAGTAAGAAATGGCCAAACTGCTTTATTGAAATGGCCATGTGTACACTTCCATTTTGTAGTAAGTCACCAACAAAATTTACTGTTCGCTTGTACAGCATGTCAGAGCTCCGGATAGTCCAAAGCATGCACAGGCACAAGAGGTGTTCCTGCCCACCGTCCAGTTCACGCACAGCCTGCTGTGACCGAGCCCCTGAGCCTGCATGTGTTTGCGCTCTGTGTCCTGCTGCCCGTGGATCTCTTCTGCTCATGCACATGTTCCACCCTCTAATGGGACTTCACGTACAAAACACAAGTACGAAGATGAAATTATTTAAATTTCAAGACAGTGATATCAGAGCATTAAGACATGGGCAGGGCTCCCTCTGAGCGTCAAAGTGCTGTGTAACTGCACAGGTTACACACTCAAGAAGCTGGTTAGCACCCAGTTTCTGGGAGTCTGCCCCTTTGTCTCCACCTTACTTGTCAAGGTCCTGGTCCTTCCTAGCAACGCCCTTTCATTAACATAAGACACAGTGCAGGCTGGAATTCAGTTTGTGCTTTCATTATTCCACATGCAAGGTTGAACTTTGAGTTTGGAGTCAGAAGTCTTTGTCTCTGTCTACAACCTAAAAGGGTTTCTTTTAGAGGGAAGATTTCTACTCCATTTCCCTAATGGTGAATGATGTTCCAAAATCATGAGTAATAGATTCATTCAAAACGCAAGGAAAAGCAATGGGTTTAATGGAACAGAAGAAAACTTTCCATGAGTTCTTCCACACAAGATGCTATTTAGAAAGGACTTAATTGGATACTATTGTAAGTGATATATATAAACACATTGTAAACATTAATCAACAGAAATCATTTTGTGGGGTGCCTGAGTGGCTCAGTTGGTTAAGCATCTGACATTGGCTCAGGTCACGATCTCGCGGTTTGTGAGTTCAAGCTCCACAGTGGGCTCTATCCTGACAGCTCAGAGCCTGGAGCCGGCTTTGGATCCTGTGTCTTCCTCTCTCTCTCTGCTCCTCCCCCATCTCACGCTTTGTCTCTCTCTCTCAAAAATTAAAAAAAATAAAATAAAAAATTATTTTGTGATTCTAAAAACTCTTCTACATCAGGTAGCTGGGGGATACACTCTTACATCACCTCACATGCACTAATCTAGGAATAATATGAGCTCAACCAAATCATTTTAGCTTTAAATTTTTTTTCTTTTTTTATTTTTGAGGGCGACACACAGAGCGTGAGCAGGGGATGGTCGGAGAGAGAGGAAGACACAGAATCAGAAGCAGGCTCCAGGCTCTGAGCAAATGGTCAGCACAAAGCCTGACGTGGGGCTCGAACACACGAACTGTGAGATCATGACTTGAGCCGAAGTTGGCCGCTTAACCGACTAAGCCACCCAGGTGCCCCCAAATCACTTTAGCTTTAAAATCTTCACTTTATTTAAATGTGCATTTAAAAAGTACTTATTGCAAGGCATTATCTTACTGAAATAGAAAATAATTATAAGGTAAGTAGAGTGGTGGACTCCAATAAAATTATTTTATTATATTTATATTTCCAGGACTGAAAAGGCTGAATCCAAACTTTAAAAAACATTACACATGCTCTGTTTAATTTTCTTTGAAAAAGAACCATCTACAGGAAACTGAAAAACATGACCATCTTTTTCTGTGGGGTGATGTCCATATATGTTTTCAAGTCGTTTCCAGCTGAGTAATTGACATATAATTTATATGCTACCTGCCAGGAGATACATTTTAATAGGTCATTGGATGCTGGCATCTCCATGGTTCCATGATACAGCTTTTTACCTGGAAAAGGTTTTCTGAGAAGAAGAGTAAGAAAGCAAATGTGAAATGATAGTCCTGATGGGTCTACCTTAGGAGGGAAAAAAGTGCTGTAACATAAATATGAAAATGTGCAGAAGATCCTCTGGGAGCAAATAAATGCCTTTCCCGTGAGAACCCTGGGCTGCGAACCCAGCTGCAGTTTGGGGACAGGCTGCAGGGCGGCAGGGAGCACTGTGCCTCCACCGCACACAGGTAGGTGGCTGAGTCTTCCTGCCAGGAGGCCCTGATGTGCAGGCTGCTGTGCCGCTCCTTTCTGTCCAGTGTGCATTCTAACCTCCCGTCCTGCTTCATCCCTGACGCGATGTAAAACAGCCGCGTGGGGCCGCCGCCCCCAGGGTTCTGCCGGAACCACTGCACATTGTTCACTGAGCTGGAAAAGTTGCAGCTCAGGGTAGAGCTGGCTCCCTCCTGGACGCTCAGGGCTGGAGGTCTCTGCTCCACCTCTAACCCTCTCACCCCTGCTTGGAAAGACAAAACAAACACAAATCAAGTCACTGGGAACCACTGTTGAAGTTTACAAACCCACAAAATATCCCCAGAAACACCTGCTGAGGGGGTAGACTCCACAGGAGCTCTGGGTCAGGTCCCCCACCACTGTGGGTTGGGAACCTCCCCAACCCCCATCTGGGACACCCCCACTCACAGCAAACCTGCAGCCACAGAAGCCCCAGCAGAGCTCCCCGGGGTCTCTTCATGATTCCTTGTCTGTTGCTGACGTGCCTTCACCCCTACTCTGAAGAGTGTAGAGTCTTGGGTCAGAGAAGTTGTGTTGCTACAGTCAGCACATTCCTCCAGAGTCACTGAGCACCAATCACCCCTGAACCCAGTCACTCCAGGGACTCGAGACTCCACCCACAGCAGCCCAGGGAGACTGCACAGTGTGCCCAAAACTGTGCTTGCCAACAGTGCGGGGGGGTAGAAGAGATATTTCCAATATGTGAAGTTATAAGAATTATTTTTCCCTGAAAATACTTACTGTAAGAAGTTTGTGGGTTAGAAGAAAGTAGATAATATTTCTATATGAGTCAGTGTCTCAGTGGGTTACACAGAACCTTGAAAAATCACAGGGAAGAGTAACCCCCTTCCCCAATTGCATGGTATGACTGACAATGTGAGAATTCTGTTATATAAAAATCCTGATAAGGGAAAATTATCTGATAGCGTGTATTGTGTATTGTGGAATTAAATATAATTTCTTGAAATCAAGAGAGCTCTAGAAACCAAGATGGACAGTCACCATCTGCACAGAAAGCAATTCAACCAGAATTTAGTCGGTGAATATAATAAGATGTCTGCATAATGTCCACTCTCATTTAATGTATCCTTCTCCACCTCTCTTATCAACTCATGGACACCCTACTCACCCACACGACTGGTCTGATTCTGACTGGTCCACATGCCACTGGTCAAAGTAAATATTGTAGCCTCCCTTTCCTTCTATTTTTCTTCCTTATTTTTATCTCTTTTCTTCTTCTCTTCATTCTCATCCTCTCCACTCTCACAGAGATAAATGAAAAGGTAGGCTATCTGGGGTATTGAAGTCATTTCTAGGTCAGTGGGTTTGTGCGATTTTATTGATAACCATGGAAAACAGGTAATAGGATGTTTTCCATTGAGGTTCCCCGGTCATAACACCCAGGAATATTCTTATCCTGGTACTTGTACTCAGAGAAGCACCCTCACATGGTATTCACAGAGATATGGTTCCAATTTTTTGAAGTTTAGGTGGAACAGTGAAACTGAAAAACCTGAGATAACCTTTACACAAACAATGTCCCCCTTTCTCCCCCACCTTTGCTATCTATAATTTGACTGGGTCACATGACTTCTGTTCTCTCTTTAACTGTTCAACCCTTGGACCACCAGAAAGTCGTTTCTTGCAAAGCCTAGAGGGCCCCCTAGAGACTGAAACCGTCAGCAAAGACCACTTAATACCAAGCAACTCAGTAAACACAGACCCTTCAGTCCCATTCATTCCATGTTTCCTGATGAAGGGAAAGCAGATGGTCAAAATAGAAGATAACTGCTCAGATTGAATGGGGATTAAAAGTAAACCAAATCCTACGCTTAAAATGGAGTTTCACGGGTCGCCTGGGTGGCTCAGTTGGTTAAGAGTTTGATTTCGGCTCAGGTAATGAAATCGTGGTTCGTGGATTCAAGCCCGGCATCAGGCTCTGTGCTGACAGTTCAGAGCCTGGAGCCTGCTTCAGATTCTGTGTCTCCCTTTCTTACTGACCCTCCTCTGTTTGTGCTGTCTCTCTCTGTTTCTCAAAAAATAAATTTAAAACTTTAAAAAATTTTTAAAATAAATAAATAAAATGGAATTTCATGGAAATTGATATCGGAAAATAATTCGGCAAATCTCAACCTGCACTATTTGCTTGATTTCTTTAACTTAAATTGAAATAAATCTACAGAGGCATCTGGGTGGCTCAGTTAGTTAACTGTTGGACTCCTGGTTTCAATGCAGGTCATAATCTCATGGTTTGAGAGTGTGAACCCCACCTCAGACTCTGTGTTGACAGCCTATCTCTCAAAATAAATAAATAAACCTAAACATTTTTAAATAAAACCATAGAAGAGAGGGGCCAAGATAGCAGAGCAGCATGGAACTTAGCTTCTCTTGCCCCTGAAAGTCAGCTAGATCAGCACCAAACCATTTTGCACACCTAGAAAATTCATCTGAGGATTAACACAATAATCTGCGTAACTTAAGCCACAGAACTAGGCAAGTACACAGCGCAGAGAGGTGAGTTGGGAGAGAGAGAATTCATGGAGGGTAGGGAGCTGTTTTTGCAGAGAAAGTGGGGAGAGTACAGGAAAAGCACTCCCCCTGAAAGTAGCTGGAGAGAAAGAGGAAACACCCAAATTGACAGAACAAGAAAGGGAGAAAAGGGAAAAGAGAAGGTTTCAATACCAGTAGGACTCTATAAACAGGGAAGGACAGAGTCAGAAAGTCCCTACCCCAATCCTTGGTGGTTCTCTGGTAGGAAGGTTGACTCACCAGCAGAAGGCAGAGAGGTCCACGGGGTCCATGGGCCACATAGGGAGAAACAGTTCCCGTGCTTGGAGGGCATTTGGTAGAGGATGTAGGGCCTTTCCACAGGCAGAATTCCCCAGCAAACACTGGAGAGCAACCATGTTGGCTAGTATAGGAACTAAGATGCCAAGGTGTGGTGAAACCTGGCACTGGCTGTGTGTTGTGTTTTCCCATAATCTCTGAACCTCTGCTGCTGCGTGACTGCATGAACTTTTTTCTGGGGCGAGCAGGCACCTGGCCACAAGCTCTGAACCTCTGCAACAGTGCGACCACACGAACATTCATTCCCAGGGCAAAACCAACACCTGGCCATTGCTCCTGGAGACCCTGCCCTAGAGACTTGGAGCAAGTCCAAGCCACAGGGCTCTCAGAAGTGAGGGGTTCAGAAACAGCCCATATGGGATATAATTCAAGAGAGAGGTGCTACCTGGCTGACTGATGGCTTGGACATGAACAGTGTAGAAGCAGGATGGAAGCCAGAGACAAAGGAGGGCTGTTTGATTGATGGTTGATGACAACACAGAGTTCCAGTGCCATAGACTAGGAAGCTGGGTGATGCCATTTCCATCTCATATATATGTGCACGTGAGCCACACCTATCAACCCCAGTAAGCTAAGCAGCACCTCCTAGTGGAGAACTGGGCCAATACACCAAGCCCCATCCAACTGAACCAATCATGCTCAAACCCTAGAAAACCACCACAAATTTCTCCATAGGCTTAGTTTATGGACTACAAAGTACTTCATAGTTAGACTTCTAAGGAAACTGTATATTGTTCTGATTTCATTCTGTTCACTGGTCCATCTATTAAGTTTTGGGGCTTCTTGTTTTCTTTTGTTTTTCTTTTCTTAGATACAGAAAGAGAAAAAAAATATTTTTATTTTCCTTTAAAAATTGTTTCACTTTTTTACTATATCTTTTATTTTTCTGTAAATACACACACACACACACACACACACACAATAGAATACTACTTGGCAATGAGAAAGAATAAAATAATGCCATTTGCAGCAATGAAGGTATTATGCTGAGTTAAATACATCAGTCAGAGAAAGACAGATACCATATTTTCACTCATGTGGATCTTGAGAAACTTAACAACAGACCATGGGGGAAGGGAAGGGGAAAAATAGTTACAAACAGAGAGGGAGGAAGACAAACCATAAGAGACTCTTAAATACAGAGAACAAACTGAGGGGGTTGGGGGGGAGGGGAAAATGGGTGATGGGCATTGAGGTATGCACTTGTTGGGGTGAGCACTGGGTGTTGTATGTAAGCGATGAACCACAGGAACCTACCCCAAAAATGAACAGTACACTTTACACACTGTATGTTAGCCAATTTTGCAATAAATTACATTTTAGAAATTTGATTAACTTTTTAACTATATTTTTTATTTTTGGTAAACTTTTGATTCATTTTACTTCATTGTATTGTATTGTATATATATTTCTTAATTTTTAAATGTTTTCTTACTTTTCTTCTTTTCTTTTCCTTTTTTCTCCACTCTATCAAGCTTCTTTCAATAACTAGACCAACACACACCTAGGATCTAATGTCCTTTGTTTCCGTTTTTTGTGTTGTTTTTAATTTTTAATTTAATTTTTTATGTTATTAATTCTTTTTCTTCCTCCAAAATGAAGAAACAAAAAAATTCTCCCCAAAAGAAAAAACAGGAAGAGAAGGCAGCCAAGGACTTAATCACAACACACATATAAGCAAGATGTCTGAACCAGAATTTAGAATCATGATAATAAGAATACTAGCTGGGTTGAAAAGAGCAATGAGCCCCTTTCTGCAGTGATAAAAGAAGGAAAATCTCGTCAGGACAAAATTAAAAATGCTATAACGGATATGCAATGTCAAATGGGTGATACGGTGGCAAAGATGGATGAATCCGAGCAGCAAATCAGTGATATAGAAGACAAAATTGTGGAAAATAAATGAATCAGGATAAAAAAAAGAGGGAATCTAAGGATCCCCCCCCCAAAAGCATGATATAAGAATTAGAGAACTCAGTGACTCATTTAAAAGGAATAATATTCGAGTCACTGGGGGCCCAGAAGATGAAGACAGAGGAAAAAAGCATAAAAGGCTTATGTAAGCAAATCATAGCAGAAAACTTTACTAATCTGGAGAGAGACACAGACACCAAAATTCAGGAAGCACAGAGTACTCCCATTAGATTAAATGATAACCCGGGCGCCTGGGTGGCTCTGTTGGATAAGTGTCCAACTTCGGTTCAGGCCATGATCTCACAGTTTGAGTTCGAGCCCCGTGTCGGGCTCTGTGCTGACAGCTCAGAGCCTGGGGTCTGCTTCGGATTCTGTTTCCCTCTCTCTCTGCCCCTCCCCCGCTCATGCTTTATGTGTCTCTCTCTGAAAAAAAAAATTAAAAAACAAATTTTAAAAATGATGAAATGATAACCGACCATCAACGAGGCATATCGTATCATAGTCGAGTTCACAAAATACACAGACAAGAATCATGAGCAGCAAGAGGAAGGAAAGTCCTTAACCTGCAAGGGAAGACAGATGAAGTTCGAAGCAGACCTGTCTGTAGAGACTTGGCAGCCCAGAAAGGAGTGGCAGGATATATTCAATATGCTGAATCAGAAAAATATGCAGCCAAGAATTCTTTTTCTTAATTTTAATGTTTATTTATTTCTGAGAGAAAGATACAGAGTGCAAGTGGGTGAGGGGCAGAGAGAGGCAGACACAGAATTTGAAGCAGGCTCCAGGCTCAGCTGTCAGCACAGAGCCTGACATGGGGCTCAAACTCACAAACCGTGAGATCATGACCTAAGCCGAAGTCAGACACTTAACTGACTGAGCTCCCAGGCACCCCTGCAGCCAAGAATTCTTTTCCAGCAAGAATGTCTTTCAAAATAGGAGTCATAAAGAGTTTCCCAGACAAACAAAAACGAAAAGAGTTTGTGACCACTAAACCAGACCTACAAGAAATTTTCAGGAGGACTCTCTGAGGGGAGAAAAGATGAAACAAAACAAAAAAGACCAAAAGCAACAAAGACTAGAAAGGAACAGAGAATACCACCAGAAACTCCAATTCTAGGCAACACTTCAACAATCTGTCTTTCACATGTATGCTTTAATGCATCGTTTCCTAAACACAAGTGTTCCTACCTCTTAGCTATCTTAATAAGAATTCTGTATGGAGAGTAAGTGGGGAGGGGGAGAGAGAGAGAGAGAGAGAATCCTTAGCAGGCTCTGTACTGTCAGCACAGAGCCCTACACAGGGCTCAAACCGATGAACCTTAAGATCAAGACCTGAACTGAAATCAAAAGTCGGATAGTTCACTGACTGAGCCACTCTGATGAGCCTCTAGTTCCTTTTTAATAATGACTATTTCAATGTATTTGCTATTAAATTTATAATAAATTCTTCATCATCATCCATGTTTTATACATTTAAAAATAAAAACATTGCTGGCTATCATCCAAAGCACAAAATACAGGTGTTGTCCAGAATGGCAAAGGATTAGAACACTTGCACATGGTTCGTGGAAATGCAAAATGGTGTAAGCATGCAAAAGAGAATAGAGGTTCTTCAAAAAAGTTAAAAATAGAACTACCATATGAGCCAGTAATCCCACTTATGAGTATTTATCAAAAGGAACTGAAATCAGAATCTCAAAGAGAAATGTCACACTACCACATACGCTGTTCACAATAGCCAAGATGTGGAAACAATGTGAATATCCAACAACAGATGAATAGATAAAGAAAATGCCAATAAATTCCAAAATAAATTAAACTTTATTTATATGAAAAAACTGGTTTTGTCTACCCAGATAATTTTTAAACCTTGTCTGTTTGTTTTTCATTTTAGCACCGGCAAGGATGGCGAGCAACAGGAGCCCTCATTCATGGCTGACGGGGATACAGCCACGTTGGAACACATGTGGCAGTTCTTTCACAACTGCGCGTACTCCTACAGTATGATCCAGCAATTCCAATCCTTGGTGTTTATCCAAACAACTGGAAAACTTCTGTCAGCACAAAACTTGCACACACATGTTTATGGCAGCTTCATTAGTAGTTGCTAAAACATGGAAGGAACCAAGGTGTCCTTCAGTAGAAGATTGGGTAAATCCACATTGGTGCACCCGGACAATGGAAGCTTACACAATGCTAAAAAGAAATGAGCTATCAAGCCATTAAAAGAAATGGAGGAAAACTAAATGCATATTTCCAGGTACAAGAAGCCAATATGAAAAGGCTGCATGCTGATTGACACCTACTATATGACATTCTGAAAAAGGCAAAACTATGGAGAGAGTAGAAAGATGAGGGGTTGTCACGATTAGAAGAGGGGTGGGAAGAATTTTTGTAAGTAAAAGAAAGGTGAACTGATAAACAAAAATCAAAAACTTTAATAATACACAGGATTTGTGTTGGGTGTATTTGAGTGGAAATTTTTCCTCTGTTCTTTTCAATTCTCAAAAATCAACTTGCAATTTTCTGCTGGTTTAGAAAGTGATCATTGCTTGTTATAAAGGGCCATTGAGTGCATGGCTGTTCTATTGTCTAGGATTTTCTCTCTCGATCTACTTATTTACCTTCCCTACATGCCAATATCTTCAATACATCTCTACACTTGCATGTGTGTGTATGCAGGGACACACACATGTTCCAACATAGGCAACATCCTCCTCCTCAGTTATTCAAAATATTTAAAAATATGTAGGTTTTTCCCCCTCAGGCTTTCCAGAGGGCACAGCACACACTGAAGTATTTCTACACTGGACCTCATTTTCTTCTTTATCAAATCTTACACGAAAGTTTGCATTTCTGCATCTACTGCTCATTCTCTAAAATTTGTTGGCATCACTGTCTGCCGACAGCTTCTTTTCTGTCTCTACTTGAGTTTGAGGGTTTCTGCTCTATGGGATGTTAATACTATCTTTTGAATAGAGTTTTAGAGAAATCAAGAGATAACTTTGTATTTTTAATCTACCATTGTTTTTTCTGATGCTTCTATTTTTTGTAATCTCTACATCCAAATAGGGCTTGAACTGATAACCCCAAGATCAAGAGTCACATGCTCTACAAATTGTGCGATCCCGGCACCCTTAGTCTACCAAGTTTTCCCAAATGTCTGAGAAAAAAACGTAGCATAAAACGTGAATTATTTAAAGTACCTTTTAACATGCATTGATATTTATAGAACTTGAAAATATAGTAAAACCTGGGATTGCAAGTACCTTGTTCTGCAAGTGTTCTAAAGATGAACAAACATTTCGAATAGATTTTAACTTGATAAATGAGCGATGTCATGCAATATGAGTAGAAGCTGATGCCAAATGTCACATGATCACAACTGAGCCAGTGATTCTTCTCTCTCTTTCACTGCACGATTGTGGGTGATGGTCTTCGATACTCAGATGCTCAGTCTCAGGCTGTGGTGTTTAGCAGAAATCAGTGATTTTTCAGAATGTTAGAAGGTGTCTGCGACAGGCACTTGTATATTTGTTGTCACTTCAAAACACCTATGGACAGTCCTTTGCTTTTCCATACAAGAGTAAGCTGAGGAATGCTTTGTTTTGTTCTAGGTCAGGCTGCCTGCAGCTATAGACCCTTTCCTCTGCTGCCTTATTGTCAGTTACATTAAACACAGTAGATGACAAGAGTTTATTAATACTGTACTGTAGTCACCATCCGTGTGAGAGTATACTGTGGCCCTTATGCAGAAAATGGTTGAAAGGAAAGGTGAGAAGAAGAAGGAGATGATTACAGTGGAAGTTGAGAAGAAAATCATGGAGAAGTATGAATGAGTATGCAAGTGGCCATAATTCCAAGATTTTAGGAAGCCTACATCGGCAGCTCCTCTAGAAAAAGGTGGAGGAATCCCCCACTTCCAATGACATTAGGGTGATGTGTAAAATGTGGGAAACTGCAAAATTTTGTAGAAAATCACCACTAGAATAACGCTCTAGCAGTGCGAGCGTTGAATCCTTTTAATGACGATGAAATGCCACATTTCCACAAAATCCTCAAAAGGAGGCAGAAGCGAGTGTCATCGGATAGGTTCTTTGTTAAAGTTTCAAGAAAAGAAAAAGATTCCGTTGAGCCAATAGGTAGCAGTGATTCTGATGGTGATAGTGAAAGTTGTCCTACACCATAACCCTCCTCTCTCTTGTCTCTCTCACACCAGCCACGGAGGTTTTCAAAGGTAAGTACAGGTCATTTGTTTATTTTTCTTTATAATTAGTATTTTATTATTTTATATTATATTACAGTATGTAATCATTTTAAAATGAATATTTTGGGATGTAGAACAAATCATCTGAGTTTCCATTATTTCATATGGGGAAATTTTCTTTGATATACAAGTACTTTGGATTAAAAGCATGTTTCCAGAGGGGTGGAGCCAAGATGGCGGAGAGGAAGGGCGCTCTGTAAATTCCGTCCACTCCATCTATCGAACTGAGAAGGACATTACTCTCATCTGCAAGAGCAGAAGGAGAAAATACGGACTCCAGAAAGAAAAGTACCTCAAGGATACCTGAGTGAGTGAGTGCGAACTGGGGAGATCTGAAAACGGGCCAGCCCGGGACAGGCAGGGGAGGCAGGATCGGGGCAAGCATGCGGAGCCCAAGAGACAAAGGGAAGAGACAGAGAGTTGAACACGCTCATAGTTCAGTCTCTGGGGAAGAGGTAAAGAACGCTTTGCTGCGCTTGGAGAGAGAAAACCACTCCATAAATAACTGCTGGGTAGCCAGAATCCCGAACCCAGGCGGCGCAAGGGAAGGAACAGCTTCCAGCCCTAAGCCATCTTGGTGGGGTATCAGCAGCGGCTGCATCTGTGCCAGGGCCGCGAGCTTCTCGGCGAGAGGGAGCCAGGGCAGCGGCTGTGCCGGGGGCGCCAGCTTCACGGAGAGAAGCAGCCGGCTGCACCTGGGGTGCGCACTTCAAACTTGGTTTTGGGAAAGGGACCACACTGCATTTCCACAGCGCATCTCGCCCCCTGCACTGGCTGCACGAATCCCGAATCCCAAGTGCTCACAGGAAAAAATAGGGCCCACACCTACGCGACCCCCAACAGGGAGTCGGCAGCGGGTGGAGGCCTGGGAGCGTGCTTAGGCTACAGGAGCTCCCAGCTCATTTCCAGCAGTGCACAGCGCCTTGAGCAACAGCTATTGGAAGCCAAGAGAGACCCAATTTTTTTTTCTTTTTCTTTCCCCCATTGCAATCGTGATCCTGGCTGGGGGTGGGGACTCTGCAATTGAGTCTGTGAAGGTGAGCACTTCTACTCCTGCTGCTCATTTCGCGTCAGGCAGGGGCAGCTGAAATCTCTGCCTGAGCCTAGACAAACTGATTCCTCCCCCTAAGAAGCCAGCCACCAAAACAAATACATTTCATCTGTGATAGCGCAAACGTGCACAGACTGGAACTTTGAACCGAGGCGGGCCTGGAAAATACAACTCGGCTCAACTGCGGCCCAAGGAGATCGGACTCATTAGAGTGGCCTACCGGGCTTAGTTTAGTGGAGCCTGGCGTGCCGCCATTCTAATCTCCATAGACACCAAGGCTGAGCCTCTGAGAGCAGCCTCCAAGACCTACCACATCAAACCATGCCTATCCATGAGGGGGAGCTGCTGCTTTTCTTTTCTTTTTTTTTAATATAAAAAAATTTTTTTCTTCACATTTTTCGTACTTATTTCTTTGTTATTATTACCTTTTCTTCCTTTTTCTTTACTTAATTCTTTTAAATTTTTACTCCTTATTTTTCCTTTCTCCTTTCTCCCTTACATTTTCACCTTCTTGCAACCCAGATATAATCTTCTGTATTTCATCCTTACCTCTCACCTCAACTGGTCATACACGTTTAAACTGTCTACTGTCCTTTGTTGTCTCAGATCCCCCTTTATATTTTTTTTCTTCTTTCTCTTTTCTTTTTGTTTTCCCCTCTTCTTTTCATCTCTTTCTATCCCATTTTCTTTCTTTTCTTTGCCCCTGTAATGTGTTTCTTTGTTTGATTTGTCTGTGTATATGTGTGCTTCTGTTCCCTCTGTGTTTGTCTGTCTGTTTTCCTTCTTAGGACTACACCAAGAAACAAGCAAAAGTGTGCAAGAAGGAGAGTCCCAAATATTGCAGAGTAGGGAAATGAGATATCACAGGCACAACAAGAGAAACTGAGAGACACCATTAAGAGAATATTTCCTGAAACGACAGGCCCTGAACAGTCAATAAGCCTCCTTTAACAGAAAAATACTAATAGGTGCACAGGGCACAACGAGCTTTCTAAAGGTGACAAGAGACAGAAAACTAGCAAAAATGACAAAACGAAGAAACTCTCCCCTGAAGAACTTCCAGGAGGAAGTCACAGCCACAGAACTGCTCAAGGCAAATCTAGACAACATATCAGATCAAGAATTTAAAAAGCTTGTCATAAGATTAATCGCTGGGGTTGAGAAAAGCATCAAAGAATCAACCGATGAGTTTAGAAAGGCTATAGGTGAGGTGAATAACAAACAGGAGGCAGCCACCTCAAGGATTGACCAGGGAGAGAGAAGAATAGGTGAATTAGAAGATATAGTTATAGCAAAAGAGGAAGCTGAAAAAAAGAGAGAGAAACTAATCCAGGAGCAGGAAAGGAGAATTCAAGATCTGAGTGACACAATCAAACGGAACAACATCCAGCTCATAGGAATTCCTGAAGAGGAAGACAGAGAGAAAGGGCCTGAAGGGAGACTTGACCAAATTATAACTGAGAATTTCCCAAATCTGGGAAAAGAAATAGACATTCAAATTCAAGAGGCACAAAGAACCCCCTTAAGACATAATTTGAATTGGCCTTCAGCACGACATATCATAGTGAAACTGGCAAAATATAAAGATAAAGAGAGAATTCTGAAAGCAAGTAGGGAGAAAAGGGCCCTCACATACAAAGGGAAACCTATCAGAGTGGTTACAGACCTATCTAATGAAACATGGCAGGCCAGGAAGGAATGGCAGGAAATCTTCAATGTGATGAGCAGAAAAAATATGCAGCCAAGAATCCCCTACCCAGCAAGCCTGTCTTTCAAAATAGAAGGAGAGATAAAGGTTTTCCCAAATAAACAAAAATTGAGAGAATTCATGACCACCAAACCAGCCCTGCAGGAAATCCTAAGAGGGACTCTATGAGGGAAATGTTGCAAAGAATACAAGGTGCCAGAGACACCACTATAAACATGAATTCTAGGGAGAACACAATGACTCTAAACCCACATTTATCGATAATAACATTGAATGTAAATGGACTGAATGCTCCAACCAAACGACACAGGGTAGCAGAATGGATAAAAAAACAAAACCCATCTATTTGCTGTCTACAGGAGACACATTTTCGACCAGAAGACACCTTCAGGTTGAAGGTAAAGGGATGGAGAAATATCTATCAGGCGACTGGAAGCCAAAAGAAAGCTGGAGTAGCCATACTAATATCAGACAAACTAGACTTTAAAGTAAAGGCAGTAACAAGAGATGAGGAAGGACATTATATAATAATTACAGGATCTCTCCATCAGGAAGAGCTAACAATTATAAATATCTATGCGCCTAACTCGGGAGCACCCAAATACATAAAACAATTAATCACAGAAAGAAAGAATCTTATTGACAAAAATGTGCTCATTGCAGGAGACTTTAATACTCCACTGACAGCAATGGATAGATAAACCAGAGAGAAAATCACTAAGGAAACAATGGATCTGAACGACACATTGGAACAAATGGAACTGATAGATATATTTAGAACTCTGCATCCTAAAGATAGGAAGTTCACCTTCTTTTCGAGTGCACATGGCACATTCTCCAAGATAGACCACATGCTGGGGCATAAAGCAGCCCTCCATAAGTATAAACAAATAGAGATCATACCATGCACACTTTCAGATCACAATTCTATGAAACTTGAAATTAACCACAGGAAAAAGTCTGGAAAACAGAAATGTGGAGGATAAAAACCACCCTACTAAAGAATGATTGTGTTAATCAGGCAATTAGAGAAGAAATTAAAAAATATATGGAAACCAACGAAAATGAAAACACAACAATCCAAAATCTCTGGGACACAGCCAAGGCAGTCCTAAGAGGAAAGTATATTGCAATCCAGGCCAATCTCAACAAACTAGAAAGAGCACAAATTCAAAATCTAACAGAGAACCTACTGGAACTTGAAAGGAAGCAGCAAGAGCACCCCAAACCCAGCAGTAGAAAAGAAATAATAAAGATCAGGGCAGAAATAAACAATATAGAATCCAAAAGAACAGTCGAACAGATTAATAAAACCAAGAGTTGCTTCTTTGAAAAAATAAACAAAATCGATAAATCTCTAGCCAGGCTCCTCAGAAAAAAAAAGAGAGAGCACTCAGATAGACAAAATCATGAATGAAGAAGGATCTATTACAACCAATCCCTTAGAAATACAAGCAATCATCAGAGATTACTATGAAAAACTATATGCCAGCAAACTGGACAACACAGAAGAAATGGACAAATTCCTAAATACACATGCACTACCAAAATTCAAATGGGAAGAGATAGAAAGCATGAGTAGACAATAGCCAGTGAAGAAATTGAATCCGTTATCAAAAATCTCCCAACAAATAAGAGCCCAGGGCCAGATGGCTTCCCAGGGGAATTCTACCAGACATTTAAAGCAGAGCTCATACCCATTCTTCTCAAAATATTCCAAAAAATAGAAATAAAAGGAAAGCTTCCAAACTCATTCTACAAAGCCAGCATCACCTTGATACCCAAACCAGACAGGGACCCAGCCAAAAAAGAGAACTACAGACCAATATCTTTAATGAATACAGATGCAAAAATACTCAACAAGATACTAGCCAATCGAATTCAACAGCGTATAAAAAGAATTATCCATCATGATCAAGTGGGATTTATTCCTGGGTTACAGGGATGGTTCAATATCCGCAAATCCATCAATGTGATCCATCACATTAACAAAAGAAAGGATAAAAACCATATGACCCTGTCGATAGATGCAGAAAAAGCATTTGACAAAATACAGCACCCTTTCTTAATAAAAACCCTTGAGAAAGTTGGAATAGAAGGAACCTACCTAAACATTATAAGAGCAGTCTATGAAAAACCCACAGCTAATATCATCCTTAATAAGGAAAAACTGATAGCTTTCCCCCTGAGATCAGGAACACGACAGGGGTGCCCACTCTCACCACTGTTGTTTAATATGGTGCTGGAAGTCCTAGCATCAGCAATCAGACAACAAAAGGAAATAAAAGGCATCAGAATTGGCAAAGAAGAAGTCAAACTTTCACTTTTTGCAGATGACATGATACTCTACATGGAAAACCCAATCGACTCCACCAGAAGCCTTCTAGAACTGATCAAGGAATTCAGTAAAGTCGCAGGGTACAAAATCAATGTACAGAAATCAGTTGCATTCCTATACACCAAAAATGAAGCAGCC
>PISW01013864.1:0-23977 GCA_004023785.1 Mungos mungo
CCCTCTTTGGATCTTCTGTCCCTCCTCTCCTTGCACTTTTTCTCTCAACAATAAAACATTAAAAAAAAGCAATGACGACTTCAGTGAATAAGGCAACCATCTACCTCATAGGCTCCCCTGTCCCAATAACTCCAATCGTGATCAGGCCCAAAGAGGCTCCTCCGTGACCTCACCCTTTACTTTCCTGGGACTTCTCTGCGGCCACACTGCAGTCATACGTGAAGAGGACGTCATCATCACTAAGAAAAACAGAGATTTTAAAAAGAGCACTTTATTAATAAAAACACGGCTTTTCTCTGGAACATAAATGATCTCATTCTCATTAAATTAAGGGTCTTATCAGGGTGCCTGAGCGGCTCAGCCAGTTAAGCGTTGGACTCTTTTTTCTAATGTTTTTTTCATTTTTGAGAGACAGAGAGAGACAGAATGGGAGAGAGGGAGACAGAATCCATAGCAGGACCCAGACTCTGAGCCCTCAGCACATAGCCCCAGGTGGGGCTCGAACTCACAGAGTGCGAGATCATGACTGAGCAGGAAGTCAGCACTCAAGCGATTGAGTCACCCAGGGGCCCCAAGCGTCACTCTTGATTTCAGCTCAGGTCAAGATCTTTGTGGTTTCTGAGGTCGAGCCCCGCACCAGGCTCCGCACTGACAGTGTAAAGCTTGCTTGGGATGCTCTCTCCTTCTCCCTCTCTGCCCTTCACCTCCGCATGTTCTCTCTCAAAATAAATAAACTTAAAAATCCATGTAAGATGGTCATGTCAGGAGAAATTACGCTGATGTCTTTGGGGGGCGGTCTACGCCGCGAACGAGGGGGCAGGGCCGACAACGAGAGGGAAGCGACAGGAGTGCGCGCGTCCCCCGAGAGCGTGGCGCCGTCACCCCGGGGGCGGCGGCCGCCTTCCTCCCCGGGCCCCACAGCGGCTGTGGCCGCGACCCCTACCCCGCGCGACGGTCCGGGCCCGGCCCGCGACCCCTCACGTCACGCAGCCGGGCAGCGACCCGCAGCGCCGGTGCCGACCCGGCCGAGCACACGGGCCCCGGGCCGGCGGCGGGGCGCGCACCGGGGATCCCCCCCAGGCCCCGCCACGAGCCCGCAGTCCGGGTCCCCGCTCCAGGCCCAGCCCCTCACCTGCTCGCGGTGGAGACGGCCAGGAAGCGGCTGCCGCCCCGCACCACCAGCGTCCGCCCGCACAGCGATAGCCCCGCCGAACTCGCCATATGCGTGCCCCCTGGAGCCACTTCCTGCCGGCGCCGTACAATGACGTCACGAAAGGCGCCGCGACCGGAGGTGCCCGGCCCGCCCCCACGTCGGCGGAGGTCCCGGGCATGCGCAGAAGGTGCTTTCTCCTTTCCTCCCCCTCCCCTTCTCCGCTCCTCTGCCCTCTAGCCTAGTGCCACCTCCCAGAGAGGCCTCTGGGCCCTCGGCCCTTCCTGGGACTAATCGGGGACTGCTTCAGGGTCCCCTCGTTCCCTCTCTTAACAGGGATGCCCCGTTTGCCTGGCAGCTGGGCCTCACATCTGGGTAACTACTTTCTATTCTGCTTAAGAAAAGGCTTCAGAGGTTGGGCTCTTTGCGGGTCAAAAGCTACCTTCTTGGGCGCCTTGGTGGCTCAGTCAGTTAAGCGTTTACTTCGGTTAGGTCATGATCTCACGGTTTGTGGGTTCAAGCCCCGCGTCGGGCTCTGAGCTGACAGCTCAGAGCCTGGAGCCTGCTTCAGATTATGTGTCTCCCTCTCTCTCTGCCCTCCCCCACTCATGCGCTGTTTATCTGTCTCAATAATAAATAAAAATAAAAAAAAATTTTAATAACAGCCACCTTGCTTTCTGTAAGATTTAATGGATGGAGGCAGAGATGAGAGGAAAGAAAGAAACCAAGTTATGGAGCCAAGAAAGCCTTTATTGGGATCTGCAATTCCAGGGCCAGGTTCCCTGACTCCAGGAGTGGGGAGTCAGGGAAGTCGTGCCTGGTAGGGAGGGGCGAGGTAATTTATGGGCGAAAGACTTCCCTAGGTTCTGGGAAGGCAGACCACCAAATAAGGGCACTTTAGGGATGTGGCGGGATGGGATAGGTTGCCTCCTCTGTCTGGGTGATGGGAAGCTGGGGCTTCATGATTGGCTGTTTTCAAACTGGCGCGGGACATTCCAGGTCTGCAGGTGAGGGGTGGGGGGTCGTCGGTGCACAGTGTTTTTCCAACCCACAGCAAAATGGCCGCCAGTCACCATGCCAAGGTGACTCCCAAGGTGACTCTTACATTTTCTATGCACCTTGCGTGGACGGAGGGTTGGAAACCTGGAGGTAATTGGGTCACAGGATCTAGGGAAAGGAATTTCCCTTCCTGTCTTGTGGACCCAGCGAGTTCGAGGCCCTTCCAGACTGGAGTGCCTTCTGAATCCCAAGGAAAAAGACAAAATATAACAAGTAACGTTAGTGCTGGCTGTGTTCCAATTATAGCGGCTTTGTCATTGATGTGTAGCATAAAATGTGACGAACTTTGCATGCGGTTGGATTTGTTTTTGAGTACGTGCTTTGCCGCATCCAAAACCCGATTCCCGGGCGCCTGGGGGGCTCAGTCAGTGAAGCTTGGGATTTCGGCTCAGGTCACCTTCTCAGGGATCGTGAATTCAATCCACTGTGTCGGGCTCTGCGATGCCAGTGCAGAGCCTGCTTGGGATTCTTTCTCTTTCCCTCTCTCTCTCTGCCCCTCCCCTGCTCTCTCTCGTTCTCACTCTCTCAAAAGTAAATAAATAAACGTAAAATAATTAATAAGAAATAAAAACGTGACTCCCAAATTAATGAGAATTTCTTTGACAGGGTTACTGTAGAACTATACCAGAGGTAATATGTGCCTATTTGTCACTGCAGAAGGGACGTAGTACACAGTAGGGCCCCTTTCACCTTCACTCAGTGATGCCGCTGTCAGTCGCGGGGCAAACACCCAGGTCCTGGCCTCCCCCATCTCAGTGATGCGTGACATCAAAGACGGATCATTTGAAAAGGACGTTTCTACTCAAGGTCCCGCCCAGGATTTCCCACTGGGCTAAAAACCTCCTCCCAGACATTGCTCAGAGCCACGCAGTAAATCTGGTCTTCACAAGACCAGCTGTTCCACATTCCAAACTGCAGTCAGATCCGATTTTCTGCCGCCTCTACTTGCTTCGTTTTTATGTCTTCGGTCTTGTCCTGGTTGGATAAGAAAGAGAAACACGCTACTTCTTTTCTCGCCCTTGTTGCTTAAACATCATAGGATGTAGTGTCCCGTTTAGATGAAATTCCACACAATTTAAGCTGGAGAAGGCCTGGACTTTACTTGGTGACATTAAGGCGGCCTCAGCACCCTGCGCTGCTGTCCTCATCCGTCCTGTCCCTCCGCCCCTTGCAGGTCCCGCCCGCTCCTCTGCCACGGGGCTTCCTCTGTGTCCTGACCTCCCCTCGCTCCCCATCACCGTCTGCCTGGTTCCTCGATGGTGGTCTGGTCTACATTATTACGTCCCTCATTCGAGAAGGGCTCCGCACTAATGAACACAGTAGGATACCAGCTTGACACCTGTCTCCCAGAAATCCCATGATCCTTGTGTCCCCCCCACCTCTCCCCAGTTAGAGCCATCCTGGGAAAGGAAGGGATGACGTGGTGGAGAAGAGCCTGTTCTTCATGTCAGGTGCGTTGGGGGAGTGGGTGCAGGGCCCCAACTGCCGAGGCCCCGGAAGGACGGACTGCTGGCAGTGGTGCAGGACCAAGCCTGTCCCCCATCCCCTGCTGAGGCACCCCGGGGCTCAGACACTGCCCCTGGGAACGATGGAGAGGTCATACGTCAGATATTATTTTTACCGACTGGCCCAAGAGGTGAAAGGAGACATTCAGTTGTTATGGGAAAATGACAGAAATTCTTTTTCCTGCTCACCTGAGTTGTAGAATGAGATTCAGACCCACCGGCCCAGGCCTGGGCAGAGGAGGGTTTTTATCTAGAGCACGAAGGAAGCCGACATCTCATTACTGAGAGGGGGACCCGAGTTGTTTATGTGGAAACCCACACAGCGATGGCAACATTTTTAAGTCCAACTTGTAAAGATGTTGAACTAGGACGAGTGGACAGTTCTGTCCTTGTGGTAGGTAAAGACTCAGAGGACACCCGGGTCAGCCAGCGGGCCCAGTCGTGGGCTCAGGGGACCAGCACTGAGCCTACATCGTCCTGTGCTGCAAAGATGATGAAGAAATGATAACTTGGGCAGGTGTTTTCTCCTACCTCTCCAGGGAGCACGGACCAACTCCTGAACTGGGGCGAGGCGGCAGGCGCTCCTGGGGCAGCCAGCCCGGCAAGCCCTCACTTATAACCTTGGCCCCGAGTTCCTAAATGACACGAAATGTCCCACTTCTTTGATAGGTTGGACCCAGATAAAACAGGTAGGAGGAAACCACGTGGGTGCTTATCTGGGTCCTTTGATTAAGGCTGGAAAACTCACCAAAGTGTTTTTTGCCAGGCAATTTCTGCCTGAAAAAAAGAACAAAGCTCTTGATAAATTGCAAGCAGGAATAAAATGCGTGAGAGACACGGGGAGGAGAAATCCTGACACACTGACCCCATCCCAAGGCTGAGCTTCCCAGATCTACACACAAGAGAGGAGGGGACAGTACATAATCCCAGGGCAACACAAAATCCACCCCTTCCCCCACCATGAGCAGGTCCTAACAGTGTCCTGTCCTTCCATGGAGTGAGAGCTCTCTCTCTCTCCAGGACTAGTATCAAACTATCCTCAGTAGCTGTGTGGAGGGTGAAGACTAGTCAGTCCTCCTGCACACGCTTGTCTTCCCCCCGCCCCCGCCCCGAAATGGGCAAAGAAGATCCCCAGCAGCCTTCGAGAGCATAGTGAGCACTGGGTTGACCAGTTGTTCAGTGTCCTGCTGCACTATAGTCCTGAGTGTGTTGTAGGGGACAGAGGCTAGAAATCCTTCGCCACGATACTGCTTTTCAGATATTGAGACTTCTTCATGGATCATACTTTTAACTGCAATGCAAAACAAACCACTGTGGTGAATTCTAATAATTCCCCAGACGTTTTTACAATAGAAACTTTTTTTTTAGTTTAAGTCTTGCTTACCCACTGTACCCTAAGGCACTGCTTCTAAACGGAGTTTTTTTTTCTTTTTTAAAATTTTTAAATATTTATTTTTGAGAGAGAGAGAGAGCATGAGTGGGGCAGAGAGAGAAGAGGACATAGAATCTGAAGCAGGCTTCAGGCTCTGGGCTGTTAGCACAGAGCCTGATGCAGGGCTCGAACCCACGAACCGTGAGATCATGACTTGAGCTGAAGTCCGAAGCTTAACTGACTGAGTCACCCAGGCGCCCCAAATGGAGCTATTTTTCATAATGAAAAAAATTATGATCTGATAATGCCAATTTAGGGAAAACTGACTTAAAAAAAAAAAAAAAGTAGGCTCCATGCCCTACCTGGAGCCCAACATGGGGCTTGAACTCATGACCCTGAGATGAAGACCTGAGCTGAGATCAAGAGTTGGATGCCTAACCAACTGAGCTATATAGGCCACCCAAGGAAAACTGACTTTTAGGAAACAAAATTGTTACTCTATGAAAACGTGTTTCGGTTGAGAGTATTCACCCTAAGACAGAGCCTGGTGTTTGTAACTGGTAGAAAGCACCGAATTCGTTCAGTGGGAACGGACACTTAACTATTATTATAGCACTTACAGATCTCCCCAGAGTATATCCAGACATGCAGAGTGTTGGTTTTATTAAACGCTGAAACAAAGATACAACACACACACACACACACACACACACACACACACACACACACACACACCCTCTGGGCACCCAGGCTATCACAGAAAGGATCATGACTTGAGCCACGGCCTGAGCAGGTGGACACAGACGCCTGAGTGACCAATGGGCCCGGTTTCTGTCTCACTGAATGAGGTCGCTGCAGCCAGCCAGGCAGGAGGAGTGCGTTGGGGCTTAGAGGCAGTTTGTGGATTAGCATTCCGAAGCCGTGTAAAATGATGATGAGGGCAGGGGCACCAGGGTGGCTCAGTCAGTTGGGCATCTGACTTTGGCTCAGGTCATGATCCCATAGTTTGTGGGTTCAAGACCCGCGTCGGGCTCTGTGCTGATAGCTCAGAGCCTGGAGCCTGTTTCAGATTCTGTGTCTCTCTCTGCTCCTGTAACACCCACACTCTCTCTCAAAAATAAATAAACATTTAAAAAAAAGTGGTGAAAGTGGATGACACCAGGAACTAATAAGGTCTCTCAGGTGCTGTGTGGGGGGCAGTCTGAATCTACAGATGGAAATGTATCAAATTGTTTCCTGATCCTTCAAACCATCATTATCATAACTGTTATGCATTTTAAAAATTAACTTAAAATATTACAAATGTAAAATTAAGGTTTGAATGTAAAATATTAAAAAAATTTTTTTGTTTTACTTATTTTTGATACAGAGAGAAACAGAGCATGAAAGAGGGAGAGGCAGAGAGAGAAGGAGACACAGAACCCGAAGCAGGCTCCAGGCTCTGAGCTAGCTGTCAGCACAGAGCCTGACGTGGGGCTCGAACCCACGAACGTGAGATCATGACCTGAGCCAAAGTCAGATGCTTAACAGACTGAGTCACACAGGTGCCCCTGAATGTAAAATATTCAGGGGTATCTGGGTGGCCCAGTGGGTTGAGCATACGACTTTGGCTTAAGTCATGATCTTGTGGTTTGGGAGTTCAAGCCCCACATCAGGCTCTGTGCTGACAGCTCAGACTCTGGAGCTGCTTCTGATTCTGTCTCCCTCTCTCTCTGCCCCTCCCCTTCTCTCTCTCTCTCTCTCTCTCTCTCTCTCTCTCTCAAATATAAATAAACATTAAAAATGTTTTCTGAATGTAAAATATGTAAATATTGAGAAATGTATTATCAAAAACAGTTATCAAAATGCAATGTCTTTTTGTAAAAAACAAAAGTTTTTGTCAGTTAGACAAAGTTGTGTCTTTTAGACAGGAACACGTCTTTCGAAACTCTCTTCTGTGAACTGAGGGGAATCCCCCTAGAATCAGGGCTCCTCAACATATGTTCCCTGGATCACCATGAGCCATGGCTAAGTCTTTCCGCCAAACGGGGCTGCGTGGCCTTTCCTTCCTCCCAGGCGAGCTCTGAAACAAGACTGGACCCTAGGGTGTTCGAGAAGGACCCTGGTAATGCTCAAGGACAGCTTGCTGAAATGGAGTCGGGAAACCAGCAGGGGGAGCTCTGCCGCCACACGGCTGTCCCAGAAGCGTCCCTGACAGACTCCATAACAAGAACCATCAGCTGTAGCCTCCAACCGGAAGAGATGTGCACAGCCTCCCCTACAGGCCATCACCCACCCCTGCAGCTCAGCCAGGGAACCCCCCTCAGCACCCCGAACGCGTGCTTTTCTCCCATGGGCTGAGTTCAAAGCCACCCAACTTCCTCATTCTTCTTCATAAAATAACATTGTTTGTGGGACTTGCCTATGGTTTTCCCATGGCTTCTTTACCCCCAAATTGCAATTCTCTGCTATTCCCAAATAAATTCGGTTTTGCTGGAAAAAATAACTCACTCTTTTATTTCTAAGGTCAACTACATATGTGACCATGTTTCCAATTCTGGGCTTTGTGAGTGGGTCGGTAAGCTCAGAACCCCAGGAAGACACGTGCCGTCAGAAAATCCAGGTAGCACGGTAGAAAGACAGTTGCTAATTACGGAGTGAGCCCAAACCTAAGCAAGCATGGTGTGAGAAAGGTGACGTTTATTTTCTCTTTATCATCCCAATAAATTCATGAGGTAAGTCACCTTTTTATCCACAGGAAAACAAAACAAACTTAACTTCATAGAGGTGATGTGACTTGCCCAAACTAGTAATTTATTTCTTGTAATCCATAAATATCTCCGAATAGCCAAATCAATCTAACCAATCTTCATAAAGAAGAATAAAGCTGAAGACTTTGTAGTTCTTGATTTGAAAGCCATATGACAAATTACAGTAATTAAAACAATACGGAGCTATATAAAGACCAACGGGTCAGAGCAGTGAGCCCAGAAATAAACCGACACACATTCAGTTCACTGGTTTTTGATGGGTGTGGGGGCGGGCCCAAGAATATACAACGGGGAAAGGGTAGTCTCTTCCCCAGATGATGGAAGACTGGGGATCTACATGCAAAAGAATGCAACTCACGCTGCACACAAAAGATGACCGAGAATTGATTAAAGACTTGAATGTAAGACCTGAGATTGTAAAACTCCTAGAAGAAAACATAGGGAGAAACCTTCATGATATTGGTCTTAGAAATTATTTTATGGATATGAAACCTAAGGCACTGGCAACCAAAGCAAAAATAAATAAGCTGGACTCCATCAAGTGAAAAAGCTTCTCCATAGCACTGGAGACAGCCAGCAAAGGAAAAAGCAACCTACAGAATGGGAGAAGATATATGCAAACCATATACCTGACAAGGGACTAATTTCAAAAATATACAAAGAACTCCCCTTGGGGCGCCTGGGTGGCTCAGTTGGTTAAGTGTCCGACTTCGGCTCAGATCATGATCTCATGGTTCATGGGTTTGAGCCTCGCATCGGGCTGTGTTCTGACAGCTCAGAGCCTGGAGCCTGCTTCGGATTCTGTGTCTCCCTCTCTCTCTGCCCCTCCCCTGCTCGTGCTCTCTCTCACTCTCACTCTCAAAAATAAATAAATATAAAAAAATTTTTTTAAATGTACATGCAGCTTTCTAAGGGGCAGGCACAGTGCTAAGGGCTTTACAAATATGAATGTATTTAATTAGAAAACAATCCATGGTAAAGGCACAGAGAGGTTAAGTAGCTTGCCCAGGGCCACAAGGCAGGCATTTATTTACATGAATTCAGGGAGGATGGCTGGAGCTCATTTTCCCAGCGCTGCTCTGAATGCTTGTCCCCCCAGGGGGCTCCGCCCTGGAGCACTCAGAATTTGCATTCCGATGCACAGTGGCCAGGTATTCAGTGCCCTGGCTCAGCCAAGACTCCGCTGTCCCAAAGACCTTGAGTGGTGGTTCTCAAAGTGTGGTCCCTGCACCAGTGACATTGGCCTCAACGGGGAACTTGATAGAACCATAAATTCTTGGGCTTAGCCCCAGACCTGGCTCGCATGTAGAAACAGTTCTGGAAGGCAGGACCTGGCGTCCACGGGGTGCCGTTTAGGACCGTCCTAAAGAATCTCGCCTGAAAGACCCATGTGTTTGGAAGGACATCATTTCTTCCTTTGTCGGCTTGTTCATGAACTGACCTCCGACCAGCCCCACACCTCACTATCCCGAGGCCCTTCTCGAGACACGATGTGAGGCCCTGCACCATGCTAGTGACCACCTTTTCGGTGGCTTGCTCACTAGATCTGCTTGGGTCAGGAGTCCTGGGAGACGGTTAGCGAAAGGCAGTGGAATGCTCAGTTTTCTCCTCAAATATACTGGAATGCTGCGAGGCTCTGGGATCCTTCTTTGGCCAGGACCAGAGAAGCTTCTGCAGCCTTGACCGCCCCGTGCCTGAAACCCCCTTCGTGCATTCCATCAGCCACCCCTCTTATCTGCGTTTTTATTTGTTCTCTGACTCATGCAATGCATTGATGGCCTTGTGAAATGTATGGAACCAATGCTCCCGGCGCCGGCTGGGTGCCCCAGGATGGCGCGTTTCGCCAGCACGGACGGGCTCCACCGGCTTGTCCACACGGCTCGGTCTTCGCTGTACACGCAGAGATCTGTGCCCTCTCCAGTGTCTCTGGTCACAGAGCCACTCCGCCCTCTTCCTGTGGGGGCCTCCTTTGACATTGTCCTTTCTGCCTTCCTGTCTCCCCTCTGCCCCCACACGCTTCCCACTTGGATCGGATCCAAAGCTTTGAATTCTGCATATTTATTTCAATTCTGGGGGCATCAGATCGCCACTGCCTGTGTGTGTTTATGTTGGAAACCTAATGTCACCTTCTGCTCTTTTTCTTGTCCCTGTGTCTTTTTTTTAATTCTTTTATGTTTATTTATTATTGATACAGAGAGAAACAGAGCATGAGTGGAGGAGGGGCAGAGAGAGAGGGAGACACAGAATCGGAAGCAGCTCCAGGCTCTGAGCTGCCAGCATAGAGCCTGACGTGGGGCTCGAACCCACGAACTGTGAGATCATGACCTGAGCTGAAGTCGGACACTCAACCGACTGAGCCCCCCAGGCGCCCCTCATCCTTATTTCTAATTGGTGGTGAAGTCGGGCCATCTGGCCTATCATTTCCTGAAACTTTCCTGGCCTCTAAGCAGTTGAGTTCCTGTCTTTCTGTTTTGCCCTCCTATCAGCAAAAGGTGTCCACAAGATCATATGTGTGGACTCTCTAAAAGATTTATGTGAGCAAGACCTTCCTGTCACTAACAGAGCTGACTCGTCTCTGAACGCACGCTGGCACTTTCCACAGGAAAGGAGGGGACCCTCCAGAGAGAGAAGCCAGCAATCACTCAAGAAAGCCTAGATCGGGGCGCCTGGGGGCTCAGTCGGTTGACCATCCGACTTTGGCTCAGGTCATGATCTCACAGTTCATGGGTTCGAGCCCCGTGTCAGGCTCTGTGCTGACAGCTCAGAGCCTGGAGCTGCTTTGGGTGCTGTGTCTCCTCCTCTCTCTCTCTCTCCCTCCCCGGCTCATGCTCTGTCTCTGTCTCTGTCTCTCTCTCTCAAAAAGAAATGAACATAAAAAAAAAAGAAGCAAGCCTAGATCACTGTACTTCATCCTGAGAAAAAGTAAAGATAATAGAGTGAGGTTTGCAAGTAGAATTCACGCTAAGAGGCGCCTAGGTGGCTCAGTGGGTTGAAGGACATACTCAGATCCCGGCTCAGGTCAGGATCTCGCGGTTTGTGAGTTCGAGCCCTGGGCTGGGCTCTGAGTATCCTCTAATGTCCCAACTATTGGGCCACAAAAAAGGGCACGGTCAACAGTTTTTTAGATGCCTTCGAGGTTATTTTTCTGCTTAAGTTAACTCCTTCCTGAGTACATTACACATTCATATTGAATTAAAAGATGCTTACTACTAAGCACACTGCTTTAGTTGAGGACGTGGCAGTGAACAAGACTGCAGAGTCCCTGACGTGTGACTGTCCCCTCACCTGCCAGTGGGTAGAGGCCAGATAAACTAGTCTCATGATTTGCAAGCAAGCAAGAGAAGTATCTTTGTAGTCGCGCTATTGAGAAGCATTACGCAGAGAAGTGAAGTCCAGTCACGTGCGGGCAAAGGCTTGCAGCTGGGGGCGGACGGTGCACTGCTGGGCCGGGTGGACAGGGAAGACCTCTGGGAGGGTAACATTCGGGCCAAGATCTGCAGGAGAGGAAGGAGCCAGCCCTGTGAGGAAGGAGAAAGAGCGTCCCAGGCCGTCGGGATCATGGCTACGCTGCGGGGTGGTGGGAAAGGCGGACTGGAAGGGAAGCATGATCAGAGAGGTCCAAGGAGCCGGGTTACAGGAGGACTTATTGTCCTAGGGTTTCTGTACGGGGCATGGACGCATTAGTGTAGAAGTAGAGGAAAGGGCGTGACTTCGTTTACCTGTTTAAAGGCCAGTGGAGAGTGCGCTGTAGGGCAAGGTGAGAGCCAGGAGGCCAATAGGACGTTTAATAATCCAGGTGAGAGAGATGGGGGCCTGGCCTACGGGGTGACCATGGAGATGGAGAGCAGTGGACAGACGTGGCCTTAGGTTTGGAGACAGAGTCACCAGGACTCCAGATGACTTATAAATGGAAGCAGGGGGAGGAGGAATCAAGAGTGACTCTTAGATTTGGCTCTAGAACTGGGCAGGCAGGTGTGGTGCTGGGAACGGGGGGTGGGGAGCAGACTTGGGAGGCAAGGGGAACTGAGGTGGGCCGCAGTATCAGGAACTATGTCTTTGTCACACTAACCTGGGGACCTTTAACAGACATCCAAGCGGTGATGTCAAGTCTAGGGGAAGGGAAGGGTCACAAATTTGGATCTGCGAGCTGCCAGCAGATAGAGATTAGCTGGCCCCATCAGCTCGCCCAACGAGCGTGTGTTGGCAGAGGGGGGGATCTCAGAGCCAAGCTTTGGGTTTCCAATATTTAGGGGTCAGAGAATTGAAGAAACAACCAGACCAGGAGACTAAGAATGTGGCCTCCAGGGGCCAGTGAAGGAGGAGACCGAGGGAGGACAGTGACGAGAAGCCAGCCGGCTGCGTGTTACAGCAAAGAAAGGAAAGATTTCAAGAAGGAGGGAATGGTCAGCCATGTTGGCCAAGGTCAAAAAAGATGGGGACACAGAAGTGACCCCATGTTTGTAGCACGGAGGGCACTGATGACCCTAACAAGTGCCATTTATGTGCCAAGGTGGAGACAGGAGTCCAGCTGGAGCTTGCTGTGTAGACAGTGTGCATTGAGTAACGGATGGTCCACTGGACAGTCCGCAAATACACAGCCTCACAGCTCTTTTGGGAAGTTGGCACTACATAAACCACCACTCTACTCGTCACCAAATTTGTTCGTTTTCACCCTTGGCAAGTACAGTATAGATATGCATTTAGCTTCCTATTAATCATTGTGGTAAAATACACATCACTCATGTGCACCGGAGAATCGTCCAGCTACCGAAAACAGGATTCTCCCCCTTCACCCCACCTTCAGGTACCCCGTTTTTAAAAATTATGTGGTTTTTTTAAAAAAATCATGGTCAAATATACACAACATGGAAGTTGCCTTCGTAACCACTTTAAAGTGTACTTTCATCGCTGTGGGGCCATCTCACCAGAAGTTTTTCATCGTGCAGAATTAAACTCTGTACTCATCCACTAATCCCCAAGTTCCCCACCCTCGCTTCTATAATAGAGATTTCGTTATCCAGATAGGTCTCCCTGCCAGACCGATGGCATTCCCTAGTGTGGCCATCTGTAAGACATCGCTCATGACCTGGGATTGAGAGGACAGAAAGAAGGCTGACCTACATACCATGCCTGATGACCCAACGCTGAGGGCTCTCTCTGGCTCAGTGTGTGTCCAACGCGTGGAGACGTCAACAGCTGTCAGGGCACGAGCGTGGCCCAGCACGTGGTGAAACGTTACACTGGAGGTGTTTGCCCCGCATATTTGTTTCCATCCTTACTGGAAAACCAGGCATCTGTTTGGGAAGAAACGGGAAAGGCGATTACATGCCGAGTGTGCATTTCATCAAGGGAAGTGACTTGCAAAGTTTCAGGAAGGTCAGCTCGATGGGGAGGTGGAATGGTGGGTGAAGAAGGGATGTTGGGTAATAATACTACAAATTAAAACATAGCAGCAACCGTTTGCTGAGAAAACACTATGCGCATAGACCTAAGTACTATTACGTACAAGATTTTCTTCGTGGAACCCTCCCAGCAAGCCAGCACACAGGAATGTGCTGTGAGTGCCCCTTCATGGATGAGGAGCCTGAGGCCAGGGGAGGTTACATATACTGCCCCAGGCTATGTAGTCAGGAAGTGGCAGGATAAGGATTCACACGAGATAGGGTGTGCTCTTAAACCAAGTTTTCTATAACGCCTTCCAGGTTGACTTTTTTTTACATTTTCTAAATGTTTACTCAGTTTTGAGAGACAGAGCACAAGTGCATGGGTGGGGGGGCTAGAGAGATGGAGAGACAGAATCTGAAGCAGCTCCAGGCTCCGAGCTGTCAGCACAGAGCCCAATGCGGGGCTCGAACTCACAGACTGTGAGATCGTGACCTGAGCCGAAGTTGGATGCTCAACCGACTGAGCCACCCAGGTGCCTGATTTTTTTTTTTAAAAGAAATTTAGGAGAACCCAGCTGCCTACGAATTCTGCTTGAAAAAATTCTGCAGACCTCATGCTCCAACATCAGCCCCGCAGAATGTTCGCGGAGACCTTGTAGAGGTGCTTTCCACACACCAATGGGTCCCAAGGACTTTATCTGTAGAAAGGCAGATCTGAAGGGCCAGTCACTTTCTCCTCCCCAGATGGTGTGGGATAGCAAACAAGGCAGTTCTTGCTCCCCACCCAGAATGGTTTGTGTATGCAAATGAGGGACATGAGGAAGGAGGGTGAAGAAGCCCCACATTCTGGCCACGCATCTAACCCTGCCTGTGAGTGGAGATACCCATCCGCAGGGTATGAACGTGTCCCGAGCCCACGGAGGTCCTGCTGGGAAGAGCACGTGACTCTAACAGTGGTGCATTAAGAGACCCTCCAAACATACAAGAGGTCTCCCCCTTCTTTCCCATCCTCTGGAAGCTTCATTCTTTCTTCTTACCTCTGGTCGTGTCTCCATCGGGGTCCACCTCCTAAGCCATGCTCAGTGTCTCTGTGCTGTCGAGGTCCACGTTATAGGGACCACCACCAAGTTGATGGTCTGCTGTCCCTGGATGTACTTTTTGATGAGTGCCTTGATCTGATGCAAAAAAAAAAAAAAAATCACACAAAGGAAGAGCACATCTCTGGTCATCCAACAATACAACCAGACAGGTGCGATTGTAGAAAACCAATGACCAAGAACATGACCCAGTTTTCACACTTCAGGGCATTGGCTTGGCCTGTCCCTTCTACTGGAATGCCTGTCCCGTCTCCCTTTACTATGTTCTCTGTTGATGTCTTACTTGTCTTCAAAACCCACCTCTGGTGGGACACCTGGGTGACTCAGCCGGTTAAGCCTCTGACTCTTGATTTCAGCTCAAGTCATGATCTCACAGGTTCTTGAGTTTGAGCCTTGGAAAGCCCCTGCACCGAGCCTGCTCTGGATCCTCTGTCTCCCTCTTCCTGGTTTGCACTTTCTCTCTCTCAAAAATAAATAAACATTAAAAAATTTTTTTTTAAAAAACCCACCACTGGTATTTCCTCTTCCCAAGGACTCTCTGCTTCCCGAAGTCAGAGGAGCCCTCTCCTTTTCTAAATCTCTCCTGCGATGCTTCTGAGGCGATGCCTTCTATGACAGTGTTGGTGTATGTGCTGTGTTTGCCCCAGAAGTCCAGGGGTGCCTTTGTGACATGTCACGTGCCACTTCAGTGTCCCCCGTGCCGAGTCCCTCACGGGGCACCAAGCCACGGGTGCTCGGTGCCTGTTGGGATAGGATCTGATGCCAACAATGTCTCTACACGTGCTCATTCCTAATATTAAAGATTTTCCTGGAGTTTGTTCTTGGAAGGTGTCACTCAAATTAGAGAAATCCAATGAAGTTTCTTAGAATCTGCAGGCAAAGGAAAAGATGTGGGCAGCTATGCCTTACACACCAAATTTCAATATTTTTGCCCACAGACAATACATACTAAGAAAGGCTGGCATCTAGGGACATATTTTTAAAAATAGTTTGCTACGGGGATGCCTGGGTGGCTCAGTCGGTTAAGCTCCAGACTTCGACTCAGGTCATGATCGCACAGCTTGTGAGTTCAAGCCCCGCATCGGGCTCTGTGCTGACAGCTTGGAGCCTGGAGCTGCTTCAGATTCTGTGTCTCCCTCTCTCTCTCTGCCCCTCCCCTACTTGGACTCTCTCTTTCTCTCTCAAATAAAAATAAACATCAGAAAAAAAAATTTTTAAATAATGAAATAAAATAGTAGCTACAATTGACACGTACTTTAGCTCACATGATGTTCCATAAAGTTATTTCAAGCTGCACACGGAGGATAACACTGCATAGCCCCAAATAAGAAATGTGCGTCACATCAGCACAAGCTAGCATCATATAAACAGTTAAGTACGGGGTCCGGTAAGAAAGACGAATATAAACAGGCCCGATTAGGTCCTAACCATGGGAAAACCTCACTGAGGGAAGTTCTAATCGACTTCTGGAAGTGAGCTTTAACGTGGGCTGTCCTTCAGCTAAAAAGCATCTCCTTATTGGTCTGTATTCGCTCTGTTACCCCAGGCGGAGCTCGTGCTCTGACGTCTGTGAGCAAACAGGCCATCCAGTGATCTCCGCCTCAGCACTGTGGGCAATTCGGGGTGGGTGAGTCTTTGTTTGGGGGCCATCGGGTGCGTTATAGAAAATCTAGCTGCATCTCTGGTCTCCACCCACCGGACGCCAGTAGCAACCCCTCTTCCCCAGGTTGTGAGAACTGTACATGCCTCAGACATGGCCAACATCCCTGGGGGTGAAGTAGGCTGGGGTAGGAACCACAGGGTCTTGGGGAGTGATCATTGTTCCCCAGAATATCTGCCTGCAGGGAAAGAACCTCCACAACCATCACCTTCTATTCCTGCAACAGTGACGGGCACCCATAGGATTAGGTCCATTCCAGGGTCTGGAGATTCACTGTGACACACACAGGTGCTGTCCCTCGGGAGGAATGTAGACAACAGACGCAAGGACCAGGTCCAGGGCATTGGGCATCCCGGAGAAGTGGCATCTGGGAGAGCTCTGAAGGAAACAAGATAACATGCCATGCCAATGCTGGGCCGGGAGAACATTTCAGAGAGAGGGAAGAGAATGTACAAGGTTGGAAGGTTCAGGGGCCACTGAGGATGTGTGTGGCGGGAGTGCCTGAGGAGTGGGGCATAATGGTGGGTATGGCCACTGAGTGAGTGGGGCCAGAGCCCATCAAGACCACAAGTGGGGGAGGGACAGAGAGAGAGGGAGGGAGAGAACCTCAAGCAGGCACAGAACCCGACACAGCGTTTGAACTCACCAACCGCAAGATCATGACCTGAGCCCAAATCAAGAGTCAAATGCTTAACTGACAGGACCACCCAGGCATCCCGGACGTTGGAAGCTTTAATGACGACAGACATGGAGCCACTGGAGAGTGTTGAGCAGTGACAACCTCTCACCTGTGCCCTGGCAGCTCTGCCCGTGCCCGCTCACTGCTACCCCAGTCTCCTCCCCAACCACTCAGAGCAAGGGTGGGGGACGCAGCCCTTGAGGGTGCCTGCAGAGACCTAGAAGTCTCCCAAACTTCAGCTTGGCCCATTCCCAAGTTCTAGAAAGACTCGCCTGCAGTCCAATGTCCTGGGGCTGGTTTCCCACAGCCACCCTGGTGACGCTGGGAAGATCAGTGAGGATGAGATCCTGAACCTCAAGGAGGTGATCTCCAGATTGAGGAGCTCATGGCTGATGCTAACATGCCCAACTATGGGGTTCTGGGCTGTGGAGGCCCAGAGATGGGAAGGTCAGCCTTCGGATTAATAACCCACCTGAGGAAAAGCAGTTGTAGAAGCCTCTAAGCATCCCTGGTGCTTAGAAAACACTTTGCAGAAACCCAAGGAGTGGTCTCTGGGGCCACTAGGGTGGCTATTGAACACAAAGGTAGCATCCACATTCACCTTCCGGAAGCCTAGAAGAAGACCTACTGATATGTTCACGATGGCGTTATGGAGAAGTTCTGTTCTCCTACGCTATGCTTTTTAGCATTTTCCAGTGACTGTTGCAGCGGCTTAAAATATGTCCACAAATTCTTCCACACTCTTCCCTCTCAAAGATGGAACCTTGAGCAGGACCCGGACATAGGGACGTCTGTCTCAAGACAGATATGGCGGCAGTGACAGCCGTGACTAGCAACAAATGTGTCGTGACCGCCTCTTGCCTTCTGTCACGTGGCTTGCTCTGGGGGAAGCTACAGCCCAGTCCCGAGGACGCCACGCACCCACGGAGAGGTCTGCAAAGTAAGGCGCTGAGGCCTCCCGCTCACGGCCATGTGGAGCCACTGTCGAGCCTTCAGCTGACACAGACCCAGCCAGTACCTCACCTGCAGCTCCCCGGGGACCCTGGGCCACCGCCCCCCAGCGGAGACCCTGTGGGCGGGAACAAATGCTGTCTTCTGAGTCACCAGGTTCGGGATACTTTGTTACGGAGAGATAGATAGCCCATGCAGGTATGTACTACTTTTATGAGCAGAAGGTGAACACAGACACGCACTAACACGGACACGAAAACCCACACTAACACACACATAAATGCACACCACGAACGCACACAGTCTCGTGTGTGTTGTGCACAGAGTGTTTCTGGGCAGGGTCGATATCCCTCTGCTTCCTGATTCCTGATGAAGAGCTCATCTCCCTGCTTCCTGTTGGGAAGGGGGCTGATCTGAAGGCCGGTGGTCAGTGTGGAGCTAAGCAGACCCCTGGGAGGGGGAAACCTCCCAGTGCCCACCACCAGACGCCCCAGGGTCTGCCGGAGGGACGCGGAGAAACTCGGGGAGCAGGAGCCCTCGGCTGAACAAGCGCACGTAAGCCAATGCACCACAGCCATGACACCCGGGTCCCCATGTAACACCATCTGCTACTTCTCTTCAGTCCTGGAACGTTTTGCAGGAATCTCCTTGTGCCGTCTCCTGGCGGGTAAGAGGTATGAAAGAGAAGGATGGAGAAAATGAAGCGGAAGGAAAGGAAATTTATTTCTTCCCTTATGTTCATTTTTGCAAATAGATTATTTCTGTAGTTAGAGTCTTCATAGGAGATTTAAAGGACTTTTCAAGAACTGTATCTAATTTATGGGACCCCTAATATATACCTAACCTACGCAGAATAACATACAGTGATAGGCATCTGAGCGGTGCAGCCAGGTAAGCGTCCGGGTCTTGATTCTGCCTCAGGTCGTGATCTCATGATTTGTGGGTTCGAGCCCCACGTTGGGCTCTGTGCTGACAGCACGAAGCCTGCTTGGGACTCTCTCTCTCTCCCTAGCTCCTCTCTCGAAACCGGCAAATAGACTTAAAAAAATAATATACAGTGTTTCCGTCATGTGCTCCTCACTACTGTGGAACCAGTGGCCAACCTTTCCCTGCATGGGCGCGGATGTCTGCTTGTGTCTGGGTTCAATAAGCTGCCTTTTGTCCTAGAAGTTTTAAAAAATAGCTCATGTCATAGATATGATGGAAATAATCCATAATACTGCTCAAAAAATGAAAAAAAATTATCCTTGAGCTGGACAGAGTCCCTGGGTCAGAAGCTCGATGGCGGGCACACTTGGTAATGGAAACCCAAGTGTCAATAAAGATGGCCTTTCAGTGCCATCGACAGGGACCTTCCATCACACCTACAAGCCATGAGTCGGCGTAGGGGGGAAGGACAGACATGGGTGTGGAGAAGCGACAGGACAAGTTGGGCCCTGGGGTTCGCCACGAGAGCTTCGCAGAGCAAAGCTCAAGGCCGGAAGGAGGAGACTAGAGAGAGCCGAGACAGCCCCCCCTCCCTCCTTGCCTCACTTCTGCCATCGGCTCCCAGCTGCCCGGCTCTGCATGCATTTGGCTCGCCTGCTACTCACAGTCATGTCCAGGTGCCCTCAGGTCCACACGGGCACCAGACACGCCAAGGGCATCTCACTCCTTCCTGGGAGCTCCCCCCTGCAGGTGAGCTGGGAAAAACCCAAGTCTTCCCACGGCTGTTTTTCAAAACCAGAAAAGGGACCAACAAGAATATTTTGTGCCTACACTTGCAGAGCCAGGAACCGCCCCCTCCGTGTGGGCCCCAGGGAGCCCCGTGTTCGGAAGGGCCCCCTCCTGGTTTGCTATCTGCTTTCACTCTCTTGAGTCTTAGTAATTTTGAACGGGGCGTCCTGCCGTTTTATTTTGCACGGAGCCCGTAAGTCATGCGCCTGGCTCTGCTCTGAGCCTCCTTTCTCAAACTGAGTGCACACGACCTGTTTTGGAGCCTGGTTCAAGTCTGGATTCTGACTCAGCAGGTCTGGGGCGTTTTTCCCCAGCCATTTCTGCAAGCCTCCAACACAGCAGGTCACACTGAGGGGCCAGGGGACAACCTTGAAATGAGAAGACGTCCAGGACAGTCTAGTGAAGGAAGAGTGTCGATGGCAGAGATCAGATGTGTAGGGCACGAGTGCCAAGGACAAGGCAAGGACAGAGGTCATGGGTCACCAGCTCGAGGGGGAGCGTGGAGACATAAGGACAATGCTCCCCAGTCACCTCGTCTTGTCCCCGAGGGCGTCCTTGGTCCTCAACACCTCCCAGCCTCCCCCCACCTCCTCCTCCCCCTCTCGGAATCAGCTGCGGATCCACCATGGAGCAGAAAGCGAGTCCTGGATATCCGGGCTGGAAGACCCTTCTCTGTGGGGTGGCCATTTGGGGGTGAGCACGAGAGCCGTGGGCAGGATGTCTCCATTCTGGAGGGGTCTCCCTGCTGAGCCATTTTCCATCTGCAGACACCGACTGGCAGGGAGCTGAGCGCGGGAAGCCACGGAAAGGCCTCGCCCTCAGACCCGGTGGCGTCAGTCACCTGGAGCCCCGCGTCCCAGAGCTGGGCCTCAGGACAAAGGGGACCAGGACAGTCAGGAGTCCTGCGGGAGCCCTCCCAGAGGAGGACCAGCCCCTGGAAGACCCTGGAAGGAAGAGGCAGCAGGCTCCCTGGGGGGGACGAAGATGCCTGATGATCAGGTGGCAGAGAAGGAGCCAGAACAGTGAGGGAGCGGCCATCAGAGGCTCAGCTGCAGGAACCCCCCCCCCCCGCCTCCTACCTTTGAGGGTCTCCTTCCCCGCCTGGGAGGGGCCTGAGGCCGGCGATCCATCCTGCGGTAGGTCACCCTCCTCTCCCGCATGCAGCGGGCACCTGGTCACAGCTCCTGAGCAGTTTCCCAAACATTCCAAGGTTGCAGGTGCCTTTTCCTCCCCCCGGTCCCCCAGGGAGCTGCCCCAGCGTCCCCAGAGTCCTCATCTGAAGTTTCTGTCCCTGTCCAGGGCTGGATAGTGATGGGGCGTGGGCTGGGCGGGCACAAAGGAGCCCAGGCCTGGGGGCAGAGGCAGAGGCAGCTGAGTGCCTCTGGGCCGACGGTGGCCACATGCCCACCATGCTGCCCTGTAAGCCACGCAAGCCTGAGCGGAGGCTCTGGGCGTCTGAGGGTTCCCGGGACTCCCAGGCTTTGGCCATGGGCCCTGCATTTGCCCAGGTGGCTGCTGAGGGAAGGGGACAGATGGAAATGTGGGGAGCAGTGAGTTTCATCCCTCTCCAAGCCCCCTTACACGTGGGGTTGGAGGGTGCAGGGAGGAGGCAGCAAGAGCCAGGGCAGGAGCCTGGGCGCCCTAAGGAGGGGCTCAAGGAAATTCGCAGGGGGCAGTTTGCAAAGCTGGAGCTCGGAGAGGCTAGCGCTGCCCTGAGCTTCTTGGAGCTGGGCGTTCCTGCCGCGGAGCCCTGAGCGCCGATGTGTCCTTTATATTCCTGGCCCCATAAGGGCGGTATCATCTCCTCTTCCAGCCTGGGGACATGCCCGGGGTCACATGCCTGCCGCCGGCATCCAGACCTCCACCATGTTGCACCTCTCCCCCCAGTGCTGACCCCATGGCAGAGCAGGGGGCGACTGCCCTGATCCGTCCTCTCTGGTGTGTCAGGGGCCCCGCCAGGCTGACTGGGATCTCACAGGACAGCCTGGAGTCAAGGATGGGGCTGCGTTGACCTACAGGAAGTCCAAACAGGGCACCTGGCGAGGCAGCTGCTGTCGGGGGCTGTGCAGGATCTGGGCAGCCCACCGGGGTCCCCCCTCCCTCCTCTGTGCCCCGGGGGCAGCCCAGGCGAGATAGCATCGGTGGTCCCCAAACCCTGGGTTCTGGATGGGTCTGGCCCCCGGCAGCACTGGTGGGAGATGGGAGCAAGGGAAGGGTCCAGGACGGAGCCTCCCCGACCCACACGGAGGGCATGATCTCTTTCCTCCCTCCTGTCCCTTATTTTATTATATCATAAACTTACAACAACATCTCAACTCTACACACACACTTAATTTTTTTTTTTTAAGGAAAACATTGTGTCTTATCACACCAAGATCCTGGCGAATCGCTTTTCCAAACACTGAGAAAATTCTTCAAAACGGCTTCACGTGGCACCTGAAACTTACAAGTTCAGTCTCATCAGAGACAAGCTTCTACACTCTTACACAGACCACTGGACAAGCCTGCAAGGTTCCCGGGCCCTGGCTGATACAGGCCCAGCGATGTGGCTAAGGATGCGAAAGGGGGTCGGAGGCCTGGGGGCTGCAGAGGACTTCCCGCCCCCCAGCCCAGGCCACGCCTGCAGACCTAGGCCTCCCAGGCCAGTGTCTGAGATCCGAGGTGCCCCAGGGAGGCTTGGTGGCCCGCAGGTAGAGTGGAGCCGGCCCAGTGTGCTTACCGCTGCCTCTGGGGACGGGGACCCCGACATAGCCCCCCCCTCACCGTGGCACGGAGCTCCTGCCCCAGCCCTGGTCCCCGAAGCCAGCCGAGGGTGGACAGGGCCCACAGGGAGTCAATGAGGCCAGTGTGGGGGAGGGGGGGCTCCCCTTCTCCTCCTACTGGCTGCACAGACCTCTCTCGAGGCCTGGAAAAGGCATCAAGGACTTCGCAGCCTTGACCTCTGATCGGGAATTTGGGGGAGGATTTGTGCCTCTTCTGATTCCGGGCTGCCGATGGGAGATGCATGTGCCTCTGGGGGGCCCTGTGTTCTAGTCCTGCAAAGGCTTTGCTTCTGCTGATGTGGGGATGTCTGGCCTCGGAGGAAGCACCTGATGGAGCAGGGAGAAAGGGGTGGCCTGCTGAGCAGGGGTGCGGTGGGGAGGGGGTGGGTCAGCAATGGGAACGGTGATAATAGAGCTGCAGGAGAGCTCCTGGGTCCTGCCGTCCCATCTGCCAGTCTGGGGGACACATCGTGTTCCCCGCTGTTGTGCCGGATGGCGGGGGCTGTTGCTGGAAGATACTGAAGAGCAGGGGCCCCTTGCTGGCCCAGTCAATAGAGCACTAGACTCTTGACCTTGGGGTTGTGAGTTCAAGCGCCACCTGAGCAGAGAGCTTACTGAAAGAAAAAAGAAAGAAAAAATTGAAGCGTGAGCTTAGACCAGCTACTGGTCTAAGTCGGGACTCAGACCTGTGGAGGCAACTCCCCGTCACAAACCCTTCCTGGCTATGACCTACACAGCCTGTCCCTCCGGGAACAAAGTGGCTGCAGAAGGTTGAATGGTGTCCACTAGGAAGAGTGAACGTGACCTTATTTGGAGAAAGAGACCTGGGGGTGGGGCCTAAACCCAGAGGCAGGTGAGAGACAGGCAGAGGGAGACTGGAGACACAGATCCCAGGAGAAGGAGAGACGGGTGTTGATGGAGGAGGGTCTGGACTGATGTGGTGCCAAGCCGAGGGTGCCAAGGACCGCAAGGAGCCACCAGGAGCTGGGAGAGGCCTGGGTGCCCTCTCTGAATGTCCAGAGCAACCAGCCCCGCTGATGCCTCCATCTGGACCTTCCAGCCTCCGGGCTGTGAGCGAGTACATCTCTGCGGTTTTAAGCTGCCGAGTGTGGGTTATTTGTGAAGACAGCCTGAGGAAGGTTGCACAGTGGGGAAGGGCTGGGGTCCCCGGGCTGACTGGCTGGGCCTCGGGAAGTCCGCTCACACCCCTCGTCCAGCTGGACTCCTTCAGCTCAGCCCAGCCCCTCCCAGTGTCCTCAAGGCACCAGGCGCGAGTGTGTTTATTTGCTGCACCTGCCTTCTTCCTAAACCCTCGGTCTTGTCCCATCTCTCTGTGGGGTGACCCAATGAATATTTACATAACTAAGGGGAGCAGGTGGCGTGGACAAGGGATGAGGACGTGAGGAGACATGGCTGTCACCCGAAGCCAGAGCCCCAGGTTCGGGACTGACCAGGCCGGGGACCCAGAACCCTCTCACCTTTAGTGTTCTTCCTCTGTGCCCTGCACGTGAATGCACTGGTTTTCACCACCACCCTGTGCCTGTGGGTTCATTGAGTCACAGACAGGGAAGAGGTAGCAAGGGACGGGTGTGGGGGGAGACACGGGAGCCGTGTCCCACCACCTGCACTGCCTGGGCTTACCTCGCGCTCCAGCCACACTTGGGGTTTCTCTGAAGCTGCAGTGGGGGTGCCCACCTGCACCTGCCTGCACCCACCTGCTCCCAGCATGCACCCGCCTGCACCTACCTGCTCCCAGCCTGCACCCGCCTGCTCCCAGCATGTACCCGCCTGCACCCACCTGCTCCCAACATGCACCTGCCCTGCTCCCAGCATGCACCCGCCTGCACCCACCTGCTCCCAACATGCACCTGCCTGCACCTGCCCTGCTTCCA